>JZKD02S2164809.1:0-14706 GCA_000966675.3 Picea glauca
CGCATGAGGATGTTGATAGCTACATGATAATGGAGACAACTGAAATATTTCATGTTTTCATTCAAAAAAATATTGAGGTAATGTGATGGAATGCATATAGATATGCTAGAACATATCCGAAAATGTTTGTTTATTTAAAATATATGGTACATGCATTTGATTTTACATGGAAGCTAATGTAAAATGTGAATGTGATGATGTATGGAACGTGTAGAAAAGATTGGAATTGTTAGGGAAGAACAACTGACAATAGTGAACACCTCATACAAAGGTAAATGAAAGAACGTTGTTGATAAAAGAAAATTGTGAAAGGGACTTTAGAACTCCCTAAGAAGCACCACTGACGAGGTAATATTAGAGAATGTGTTGGCAGCCAGAACAAGTATAATAAAGATTTCATGCCCATGTGAGATGAGAGGTAAAAAGGAATTTGGGTAAGAATCCCTTCTAAAATATTTTATATTTTGATGATATGCATGTGATCTGAATGGTTTTTGTATGCCATCGATACCCAAGTAGGGTATGATTCAGGAAGAAGAACCTGTGTTATTTGTTGTGTATGTGTCATATTGTTATGTGTTATATGTTTGATGTGTTATATTCTTTGTGTTATATGCGTTATGTGTTATATTATTTGCAAAGAACATGTGTGATGTGTTGGGTATGTGTTATATGTTATGTTATATTCTTTGCAACACCCCCGAGAAAAAAAAATTACTCGAGAAACATGTCACATTTTTTCCTCGCCTTAATTTTCATGTCCATTGTTGAGCGGTTTTTCGACACATGGTTTTTGTCGATGGTTTTCTATTTTCGGTTAAGGAATTAGGGTTGTTGACTAATCCATGTCATTGGGTTAGGATTTTGGATTTCGTTGGCTCCTATATGTATATTGTATTGTAAACAATGTATCACTATGAATGAATATAGAATATGTTGGTTTTCCCAGTTTGGGTTTCTAGGGGAAAATTCTTTGTTTAATATGTGTATTTTCCATTGCATATTTTTTGTTCTTTTATTGAAAATATATTTGCAGTGAAATATTGTACAAGGTTAAAATACACATTTGGTATCAGATCATTGTTGGCTTCAGAGGGACACCTTTGTGGTCAAGAGTTTGGCTCGGGACTGTGATTAGCCTTGTTACAGTGGGAGATCTGTGGTATTGATTGTTCAGGTGAAAATAAATGTCGAGCAATTCGAAAATGGAGATTGATAAGTTTAATGGGAAAAGTTTTGAGATTTGATAGATTAATATGGAAGATCTGTTGGTGGAAAAAGATTAATGGATCATGGTGCATCCAGGTTATGCACCTACAAGAACTTTAGCAAATGACTAGAAAAAGTTGGATTGGAAGGCGAAGAGCACAATCTGACTGTATCTCTTAGATTCAATATTATTGAATGTGTCATAGGAAGCTACAGCCAAATATTTATGGGATAAGATGGGGAATTTGTATCAGTCTAAGTCCCTTGTAAATAAACTATTCCTGAGAAAGAAGTTGTATAACATGGGGATGAGATATGGAGACTCGGTGGCAGAGCATTTGAACGCCTTCAATACTGTGGTAAGTCAATTAGTATCTGTTGAGATTAAAATTTCAGATGAAGATAAGTGTATCAGTTTACTATGCTCTTTACCATACTCGTGGGATAGTTTGATTGTGTCCATGAGTAGTAATACAATTCCCTTGAATTTTGATGAAGTGGTCTCATCCTTGTTGTCGAAGGAGATGAGATGGAAGAACATGGAAGGACAGAGCACAAACGCAATATTTGCAAGAATATGCTCCCAATAAATAAATAGATCTAAGTCCTCAAGTGGGAGATATAAGTCTAAGGGTAGATCTAAATCTCCTGAAAAGTTTGTAAAGGTATGTTGGAGATGTGGAAAAGAAGGGCACTACAAGAAGCAGTGTAGATCCAAAATTGAGAAAAGAAGGGATCTGAAGAAGATCCTTCTACAGAAGAAAAGACATCCAAGGAAGAAGGATAGGATGTGTACTTGAATTATTCAATCACACATGCAGATCATGAGGAATGGTTGGTTGATTCAGTTGCATCCTTTCATATGACTCCCCACAGGGACTGGTTCTGTAAATATGAAAGGTATGATGGAGGTAATGTTTTCCTAGGTGATGATTCGAAAACCAAAATCATAGGATGAGGAAAATTCAAGTTGAGGCTCATATATGGAAGGATTAGAACACTACTTGGTGTTCTTTTCATCCCAGGTTTGGCCAGAAATTTGATTTTTGTAATCAAAATGGACAATGCAAGGCTAAAAACAATATTTGAAAAGGAAACATGTAGGATGGTTCAAGGAGAAATGGTGTAGTTGAAGGGAGTTCGGTTTGCAACTTTGTATAAGCTACAAGGAAGCACTATTAGTGATGGGTGTAATAGTTGCATTGTTCCTGATATTGGAGTTGAAGAAGAAATAACTCCTACAGTCTCTGCAGAAAAGGTTATGTTGTGGCATCAAATACTGGGGAATATCGGAGAGAAGGGTCTTTGACTACTACACAGTAAAGTTATGGTTGAAGGTATGTCTAGATACTCTCTATATTTTGATTTATGTGAACATTGTGTATATGGGAAGTAGAATCGGGTAAGATTCCCCTCTGGTGAAATGAGGGCGAAAGGAATTTTACTGCTAGTTCACAGTGATGTGTTTGGACTTGTGTCAGTTCCATCATTGGGAAAATATGTGTACTATGTCTCATTTATAGATGAATTCCAGAAAAATACTTGGATATATTTCCTTAGGAAGAAATATGAAGTCTTCGATAGGTTTAAAGAGTTTAAGGCTCTTGTTGAGAATCAAACAGAGAAACAAATTAAGGTGTTGAGGAAAGATAATGGCGGAGAGTTTTGAGGGAATGAATTTGAATAATTTTGTAAGAAGTGTGGTATAGAAAGGAAGAATACTACTCCATATACACCTCAAGAGAATGGATTTGTAGAAAGGATGAACATGACATTGATGGAAAAAGCAAGGTGCATGCTCAGTGGTTATGGGTTAGGGAAAGAATTATGGGCACAGGCAGTGGGTATTGCATGTTACCTGGTCAACAGATCACCCTCATCATTGTTGGATGACAAGATTCCACAAGAGGTATGGACTGGTAAGAAACCTTATCTCACACATCTCAATGCATTTGGTTGTGAGGCCTATGTTCATGTTCTAAAGGAAAACAGGAGTAAGCTAGATAAGAAGGTTGAAGAGTGTATATTTATTGGGTATAAATATGGTATCAAAGGTTATAAGATTTGGAACCCATAAAATAAGAAGGTTGTGTATAGCCGAGATGTGGTATTTAGAGAAATGAAGGATGTTGTTAAACAGGAACTCCTACCAAGTAAGGAAGAACCAGAGAAAATGGAGTATGATTTAAAGGATGATGAATCAGACTCTACAGAAGAATGGGAATCAGAAGAAGAAGATCCTCATACTCCAGTATTGAGGAAATTGATTCGAGAAAGAAGGATAAAGGAAAAGTATACTCCATCTTATTTCAGTTCAATTTTTTCTTTTTCTATTACTGAAGATGATCCTAGAACTGTTAGGGAGGCAGTGGATTAAGAGGATGTAAAACTCTATAAAAAGGCCATGGATGAAGAAATGGTAGCCTTGGATAAGAATGAGGTTTGGGATCTAGTGGAGTTTTCGACTGGAAGTAATCGCATTGGCAGCAAATGGGTATTTAAAAAGAAGTTGAATGCAGAAGTAAAAGTGGAGAAATACAAAGCTCGGTTAGTAGCAAAGGGTTATCCCCGGGTTGAGGGAATTAATTTTGGTGAGATTTTTTCTCTTGTTTCCAAGTTAAATTCTATTATATTTATGTTATCTGTTGTTGTTGTGTTTAATTTTGAAGTAGAACATATGGATGTGAAGACATCATTCCTACATGGGAATCTGGAAGAAGAAATCTATATGAAGCAGCCAGAAGGTTTTGTTGTGAAAGGAAAGAAAGAGTTAGTATGCAAGATGAAAAAGTCCATGTATCGTTTAAATCAATCACCAAGGATGTGGTATCAAAAATTTGATACTTATATGCTGGGACATGGCTTCACAAGAAGAAAAGAGGATCATTGTGTGTATTTTAAATTAATTGGTGATCATTTGATTTATTTGGTCGTGTATGTGGATGACAAGTTGTTGATAGGAAACAACAAGGAGATTATCCAGGATGTGAAAACGCAATCGTCCTCTAAATTTGACATGAAGGATCTCGGTGCTTCAAATTTCATTTTGGGCATGGAAATTAAAAGAGATCGAAAAAAGAGGAAACTATGGCTAAATCAGATAAAATATGTTGAGACAATATTGCAGAGGTTTAATATGTAGGAATGTAAACTGGTCAAGGTCCCTATTCATGTTGGTGTAAATTTATATGTGGATCAGTGTCCCAAGACACGGGAAGAGGAGGAGGACATGTCTCATGTTCCATATGAGAGTGCAATTGGAAGTTTGATGTATGCAATGGTTTGTACTAGACCAGACATTGCACATGCAGTGGGAGTTTTGAGCAGGTATATGTCAAAACCAAGGAAGGAGAATTGGACAACAGTAAAAATGGTTTTCAGTTATTTACGCGGCACTACTAGCTATGAATTGTGCTACCAAGGAAGACCAAGATTGGGTAGAGTTTTGGAAATACACAGATTTTTTAATGCAGATCGGGTTGGAGATCTGGATCGTAGGATATCTACAAGCGAGTATGTGTTTATCCTCGAGTATGTGATAAAAAGACAAGTTGTAGTGGAACTTTCAACTACATAAGCTAAATACATGGAAGTCACTCATGAAATTAATGAATCATTATGGTTACAAAGATTGTGTTCAGGTATTGGGTTGGTACAGCAAGCTGTAAGGATATATTGTGACATTCAAAGTGCAATTTTTCTGGCAAATAACCCAGCTTATCATTCAAAGAAAAAGCATATTGATATTCAATATCACTTTGTGAGAGACATGGTTGAAGAAAAGAAAGTTTTGTTGATGAAGGTGGACACTTTGAAGAATGTTGCATATTCATTAAAAATATATATGAGCACTGAGAAGTTCTCTTGGTGTAGAGGATCCATCGTCATTGTTTCCCTAGATTGTTGACTATGTAACCCTATAACCCCATGTATGCAAAGAAAACAACAAGTGGGAGAATGTTGGGAGTATATGTGCATGGGAAACTAACAATTTGTTTGGATGATTGAAGTTGAAATTGCAAGAAGAAGGGTCTTGGATATGCCAGTGATGTAAGCCCATAAGGAATACCAATGCATGTTGGCTATGAAAGAGCTAAACTACCATGAGAAAGAAATATCATGCTTGTGGGATCTGGTTCCTATATGGAGCAGATATGGAAATATAAATGTGAAACTTGAAATCTATGGGTGACATATTTGAAATAATTTTGATCGAAATAATGAAAGCATATCACGAATTTTTGTATCTATGTGATATAGGTGAGAGGCAAAATATATGTCTGAAGAGGACAGATGATGGTTGTCAAATATGGAAAGGAATAGAACAAGAAAAGGAAAATGATGTTGAAGTAGCTTAAGGATAAAGGCATGGCAGGTGTTACTAAGAAAGAACATTGAGGACGGTGTTCCTTTAAAGGGGGAGGGCATTGTAAAACCCCTTTCCTAAACCTGTGATTATATGTAATTAATCATAGTTAATGATTTCCATGCCATGGAATGTGAATAATGTAAATGTATTGTTATTTTAATTATGATTTCCAACATCTGAATATGGGGGTGAATCCTTGAGTACTGACCAAGATACCACTAGAGGAAAGGATGAGGAAACTTATAGAAGGTTTCATTGTGCTAAAGATGGCCCAAACCTCCTTGCTAATAATATTTGATATTCAGATTGTTTTAATCAGCCTAATTTCAAGGAAAATTAGTTAATGAGGAAGGATAGTAGTTGGGAAACCAACAACCCAAATAAATCCAGGCATGGAGATCATGTTAGGATAGTTGAAACTATGAGCCAAAGGTACCACAGGGTACCATTTTTGCATATGAGATCGACCCACAAGTTTCCTTCTAACGGAAGGAAGGGGATAGATCAAGAACATTCCCTAACGATGCGTGCAGGAGAATCACACAAAGGTAGATAGGATATCATGGAAGAAAAGTCAGAAAAGACATAGAAATCGAGGGAGTTCGGATGGGAGAAAGAGGATGGACTATGTAAAAAACATAGTAACAGAAAAAGAGTGGGAGCTCTAAACCATAGAGGGGAGAATCCAAGGACTTGACCTAAGATGGGAAGGTTGTAAGCTTGATACCAGGAAGGTATCTGAAAAACCTCATTAAGTCCTAATTTAGGTGGGTGTGAAAATATCTCTACCAAGAATGGTGTGAAGGATAATTTCATTCCTAAATCATTGAGAACCATAGAGAGAGAGAGAGATTCCCTGGTGGCATCATGGCTTGGCATGGGGGTGTCTTGTTTCTGAAGTGACTGAGCATGGAGAGCCTACGATTGGGTGGAAAAGTGAACACCCATAGTCAATTGGTTGGAAATATCTTGAAATAGATAAGCATTTCTCACTCTGTGTAGTTTAATTGAAGGTAAAGGATTTACATGTGTAATGTTCTTGAAATTGTGTATACAAGTTTTATGGGTTTTTCTTTGTCCCCTTTGGAAGCCAATATTCTTGCATGTTAATGTATATGAATATATTCATCTATGTATAGCACATAATGAACATGAATATATTGTATCATTCCTAAAATAAAGAAAGTAAATATGTGAATGAGCCTCTTGTATACGTAGTATATTATCTATTTCAGTTTGTTACTTGTGAGAGGAAATCCAGGAAGATAAGTTAAGAGATGGATGATAAAATCCAAGAGAAAATGTCATAGTCGTATTATAGGAGGACTGCAGATATCCAAAAGGCATGGTAAGCCTTAAAAATTACTTGGGAGAAATCCCTGAACTAGTAAGTCAATTTTTGGACTAATAAAATATATGCAAATCATGTTGTTAATCTTGACAGAATCGCAGCCATTGATGTGGCCATGTGAATAGATCTTTTCCCTTCTTTGGAGGGAATAATTTTAGAGTGTCCAAGTGTGGGGTTGATGAGGGAATTTGAAAAGAGATATGTATTGTAAATCGGAATGGGTCTCTATCGTTGGTTGGTAAGAGGAGAGAACATGTCTCAATTGTTCATTGGAGAGATCCCAACCCTCCATCGGACAAGGATGTAGCAACTCTAGGGGAGTGTACCATGAATCAATGAGGGTCGTTGGATCCATTGATGAGTGGTCCAGACAATATCGTGACTATAAATATCAACTATTAGAGTTTGGAGGTCAAACAGTCGGAGTGTTTGTGCAAGGTTGATAAAGGACTCCAACCAGTGGACCTCTGAGAGTGAACACTAGTTGTTGATCTATCATAGAGTAAATGTGGGATATCCTGGCCCACTAGATCCATTTTGTTTAATACGGTTGGGGTTCCATGCTCGAAATAAACCTGGATGTTGAGGTGGAGGTAGCCCAAAAAGGGGAGACGGAGGGGCGATCTAGGCTGTCCATCGGGACTAGAAGACCTTCGAGAAAAAATCCTATCCATATGACACTAGGGGTTAATCGGAGTGGGTTATGGAGGTGACACTTGTCACCAATTAATTCATAGAAGAAGTGAGATGTGGCCCACAGAGGGCCAGACCATTAAGTAAGCATGTTCAATTAGGATCGTTGGATCTATGAGGTCCGAGAAATCTGGGCCGTAGATATTTACACATAGACTCTGGAGCAGTTAATCTCGTAATTATCTTTATTAGTCTTAACTTAACCATGGGAATTAATTTATTTAATCATATCGTAATCCTCGGATCGGGATTACTCAAAGTGACACCTCAATAGGAAATTCCTGGTATCTAAACATTCGGGATAATGTGTCATTCGGTGGTTGGTCCACGCATCATGTCAGTATTGGGCCGCATACCTGAGTGATAGTTTTTAGGTCAACACATGAGAGATCTCATCCATAAATCTCGTAGTACAGGTCTAGGGTCGTAACCCTATAATAAACTTCATTAGAAATCGTGTAATCACGGGATTAGTTTGGCTAACTATCTCATAATCCCCAGCATCGGATTCCTTAAAGGTTATATTTATGCGAATGAAATTTAATTATGTCAATTGGATAATGGGTTTTCTTGAATACCCCTCCTTTTCCATTCTCATAAATAGCTCTCCCTTGCCTTGGTTCTAATCCTCTAGGGGTCTCCATCAAGGATGCTCGTTGACACCTTTTTTGTTCTTGTTAGTTGTTGAGGGGCTTGTTATCCCCTAGCCTAGGGATAACTAAGGGGATCATGTCTCGAGGAGCACAGGTCCTAGACATGGATTACCGAGAGCCAGATGACTTAACCATGGCCCCAAAGGGCCTCTTTTTTCTTCAGTTCAATCCATGTATCACCCACATTAGTATCCATCACACCAACCTTGTCCTGAAATAGCAATGAGTCTTTCTCCATGAGGTAATTAATCTGGGTATAATGGTATGTATCACTCTGATTTTTGAAGCACTTGAACATGTTGTATTGAATCCTTCTTCATTTCATGACATTTTCTTGGAAATTATGCTCTTTTCCTTGTTCATACCTAGAAGGGTGACACTATGCCCTAGTAAGTTGATTTCCCTTTAGGATGGTTTGATACTAGGTGGGTTTGTGAAAATTCATCATCCATTCCCTCCATACTTACCACTATCCATATTTGTTCCTTCCATCTCCCATATCCATGTTTGGGCATTAGGATTGGCTACACTAGGAAGGGTTGTACCTTACCTCATGGGAAGAAGGGGCTAAAGGCCGAGAGGATAAAAGTAGTTGGCAAGATTTAAAAGTCAATTTTGAAACCTTCGAGATGCTTTGCCCAAGGATCCCCAAGAAATCAGTGAAAAACTTCTCATTAAGAAAAGGGGACCCACAAGATAACATAAACACTCAAGGTACTAGTTGATGGATAGGAGGTCTCATCATGATTCGACCTATTATGACCATGGGCATGTCACGATATGACATTAACACCTATCTGATCACCAAACCAGGGTAGTGTCTCTTGGTGGCATAGCTAAGAGAAAGGGGGTCTCATTACGAGCCAGCATTCTCATTTTCGTGAAGTGTTTGTGGATAACGCAGTCACCTCTGGTCATCAAACCAGGACAGTGGCCCTCAACTTTTCCCTTGAAGCACAAGAGAAAAAGTTAAAAGAAAAATAAAAGATAATAATAAATGGAAATAAATGGGTTGGGAAACAATTGCATCCATGAAAACGTGTATATCACCTTCCATAAAGGAACCCACAGGTAAGACTCTACATTTCCTTGTTATCGCATGCACCACATGCCCAAATATTTACCGCATGTCATCCCATACATTTAAATGACTTGGACTAGACTCCACCTGGGAAACACCCAAAACTTAAGAGAGGTTATCCCAATAGGAGACCCTGAGACCCTCTCCAAACCTAACTTGTCAAGTTGCATAACGTCTTGGAGAATTTGTTTGGATTTAAAATGGGTTTGATGCACATGTTTGGGTAATTTAATAATTGGATGTGGTTTACATGTTATGATCCTTGTGACTTATGAACCCCTGGAGGGTGTACTTTTTGTTTCTGTAGGACCTTTCCTGATGGACAGGTACACATGAGAGAATGATTATCTCGGACCTTCATGGGGGCTCAAATCCCACAGATGGATGTTGAAACTCCAGCCATGGGTAAGAAGAGATTGACGGCTTGGACTAGATGAAGCAAGGATGTTGCCTTTGGAGGCATTGTGGAAGACCTAAACCTTAGTTTTCATGCTCCTCCCACTAGAACGTTGACCTTGGGAGGCCTTGGAAATCACCTCTGCAGCCCTAGATGTCACCTTTCAACTGGGGTTGTCACCTTGGAGTAATTCATGGGGCTATTGGCATGTGTGGGAAAATTTTAGGCCTTTGGAGGCCCAGCATTTCATCTCCTTTGCCCAGTGTCCCACACCTGAGGCCCAACGTCACCCTAGGAGGGAATGAAATCACCTTTGGAGGCCTATTTAGATGCAAATTGAATTTATTTTGAGTAAATTGGCCAGGTTGGCCATGATATTTTGACCTAAAATAATTAAAGGTCATAATTTTGGTATAAATCAACATGAAGTGACATTCATTTTCATCATAACTTGTCATTGGACAAGAGAGGTCTGAAATTTTCTCCCCTCATGGGTTATTGNTTTCTTGGAAATTATGCTCTTTTCCTTGTTCATACCTAGAAGGGTGACACGATGCCCTAGTAAGTTGATTTCCCTTTAGGATGGTTTGATACTAGGTGGGTCTGTGAAAATTCATCATCCGTTCCCTCCATACTTACCACTATCCATATTTGTTCCTTCCATCTCCCATATCCATGTTTGGGCATTAGGATTGGCTACACTAGGAAGGGTTGTACCTTACCTCATGGGAAGAAGGGGCTAAAGGCCGAGAGGATAAAAGTAGTTGGCAAGATTTAAAAGTCAATTTTGAAACCTTCGAGATGCTTTGCCCAAGGATCCCCAAGAAATCAGTGAAAATCTTCTCATTAAGAAAAGGGGACCCACAAGATAACATAAACACTCAAGGTACTAGTTGATGGATAGGAGGTCTCATCATGATTCGACCTATTATGACCATGGTCATGTCGCGATATGACATTAACACCTATCTAATCACCAAACCAGGGTAGTGTCTCTTGGTGGCATAGCTAAGAGAAAGGGGGTCTCTTTACGAGACAACATTCTCATTTTCATGAAGTGTTTGTGGATAACGCAGTCACCTCTGGTCATCAAGCCAGGACAGTGGCCCTCAACTTTTCCCTTGAAGCACAAGAGAAAAAGTTAAAAGAAAAATAAAAGATAATAATAAAAGGAAATAAATGGGTTGGGAAACAATTTCATCCATGAAAAGGTGTATATCACCTTCCATAAAGGAACCCACAGGTAAGACTCTACATTTCCTTGTTATCACATGCACCACATGCCCAAATATTTACCGCATGTCATCCCATACATTTAAATGACTTGGACTAGACTCCACCTGGGAAACACCCAAAACTTAAGAGAGATTATCCCAATAGGAGACCCTGAGACCCTCTCCAAACCTAACTTGTCAAGTTGCATAACATCTTGGAGAATTTGTTTGGAGTTAAAATGGGTTTGATGCACATGTTTGGGTAATTTAATAATTGGATGTGGTTTACATGTTATGATCCTTGTGACTTATGAAACCCCTGGAGGGTGTACTTTTTGTTTCTGTAGGACCTTTCCTGATGGACAGGTACACATGAGAGAATGATTATCTCGGACCTTCATGGGGGCTCAAAGCCCACAGATGGATGTTGAAACCCCAGCCATGGGTAAGAAGAGATTGACGGCTTGCACTAGATGAAGCAAGGATGTTGCCTTTGGAGGCATTGTGGAAGACCTAAACCTAAGTTTTCATGCTCCTCCCACTAGAACGTTGGCCTTGGGAGGCCTTGGAAATCACCTCTGCAGCCCTAGATGTCACCTTTCAACTGGGGTTGTCACCTTGGAGTAATTCATGGGGCTATTGGCATGTGTGGGAAAATTTTAGGCCTTTGGAGGCCCAGCATTTCATCTCCTTTGCCCAGTGTCCCACACCTGAGGCCCAACGTCACCCTAGGAGGGAATGAAATCACCTTTGGAGGCCTATTTAGATGCAAATTGAATTTATTTTGAGTAAATTGGCCAGGTTGGCCATGATATTTTGACCTAAAATAATTAAAGGTCATAATTTTGGTATAAATCAACATGAAGTGACATTCATTTTCATCATAACTTGTCATTGGACAAGAGAGGTCTGAAATTTTCTCCCCTCATGGGTTATTGSMTGAAATAGTGAGACGTTACTCTTGTTGGAGGCTTATCTTAGCACTTGGATCAATTTCTTAAAGTTTTATGGTGATGTTGCATGATATGTTCATGATTATTCTTGGTGMAAGTAAGTAAAATATGCATTCTTCATCTTKTGAATGGTTTATGGTATGTTTTATTTTCTCATACAAGATTATGAAATTGCATGAAGTATTTAATGCTTGAAGTGAAGAACTTAAGGTATTAATTTTTCACTTTTCATTCTCCTAAGCTTTATAAATTGATCTAATAATTGGTAAACTCTAGGGACCTAAAGTTCTATCTCCCTTGAGGTTTTATCTATCTATTGTGCTTGAAATATTATTTATCCACAATCTTTTCAAGAGGAAGGAGGTGTTAATGCCTAGAAGAGCCTACACAGTGGACTTCTTCTCCAAGGTTGAGGTTCTAGCGAGACTTAAGGTGTTATCCTCCCTAGCCTCACTCTTCTTGAATTGTTTGTATTATCAAGTGTTTCAGCCCTAGAAGAGAATCGCCATCGTAGACTCCATTACCCTATAAGGCACTAGTCTCTTACCTCAATTCCTTGACAAGACTTCAACTATTTTCCCTACTTGATACCCTACTAAATTAACTCACTAACCTAGACTAATAATTACTAACCTATTTCTGCTCTAACCATCATTCTTTGCAGCCCTAACAAGTATACTAACCCTAAAACCTACGGAGAAAATTGCATCAACCTAGGTGTCACCTTCCTAGGCCTTAATCTCCTTTTGATATCTCTAAGTTCAAATTTTCTGAATTTGTTAAGGTTGTTTTTGTTGACACCAATTCACTATTACAGCCATCATTTGCAGTCTTTATTAGTTTGATAACCATCTAAATACAACCCAGAAATTGTATCAAGAAAAGCACTACCAAATGATTGTTAAAGTGTTTAATTAATTGTTTGTTCTAAGTGCAAATTCTGAAGTTGTTAGAGAATGTTATTGTTGTTGAAGTTTTTTTTACAACCATTGCTTCATCCCCTTTACATCCCTTAAATCATCTATAAAAACCACTAACACTTGTGCCAAGCAAGCTATAATCATTGGATGTTGAATTAGTTGTTTTCTTAATTCATTCAAGTACCTTTTCTGAAGTGGTTTAATGGTTGTCGTCAATATTAATTGTTGTTGTTATAAGTGGTTAGACATCCATCTAAGTATTAATAGACTTGTATTAATCTTGGAATTGTGATTGACAAATCATTATCAAGTGTACAAAACCCTTTATATCATTTCTTATCTTCATAACTTGCAATTCTTAAAGATACATTGTTGCAACTGTAATGCTATTGTTGTTATATATAACTTGCTTAGAAACACATAATTTATTCAAGGAGTCATTGGTTACAATTATTGAAATCATTGTTGCTACTAACATTTGATGTTTCATTGGTAAACGGAAGGTACCACTCATTTTAGTTCTTCTTTGTCCCTTTAACTTTACCAAGCAACTTCTTAACTTGAGTGACCTAGAGAGAGGGGTGGGATTTTATCTAGCCTTTTATTTTTCCTTCATCAACCAACTAGGTCCTGGGAAGCCCCCCTTGGAGTGAGGTTTTCCTCCTCCTAAAGAGAAAGAGGTACCATGTTGGGGTGATAGTGACAAGGCCACCTCCATGTTATGCCAATCTAGGCTTACTTGCTTTTGGGTTTTGGGCAAGCACAGATTGTGTGATAACAGGGTTGAGTTTGCTTATCAAGAATGCTTGAAGGACCAGATTTCTCAAAGGGATCAGAATATCATATTCATAAATAATCTCACATTTACTCTTTGTTGATGATGTCACTCTTTTTGGTGCAGGGAATATACAGGAATTTCAAATTATCAAACCAATCTTGGATTCTTTTTGCATTACTACGAGAATTAAAATAAATTATGAGTGATAGTTTTTAGGTCAACCCATGAGAGATCTCATCCATAAATCTCGTAGTACAGGTCTAGGTTCGTAACCCTATAATAAACTTCATTAGAAATCGTGTAATCACGGGATTAGTTTGGCTAACTATCTCATAATCCCTAGCATCGGATCCCTTAAAGGTTATATTTATGCGAATGAAATTTAATTATGTCAATTGGATTATGGGTTTTCTTGAATACCCCTCCTTTTCCATTCTCATAAATATCTCTCCCTTGACTTGGTTCTAATCCTCTAGGGGTCTCCATCAAGGATGCTCATTGACACTTTTTTTGTTTTTGTTAGTTGTTGAGGGGCTTGTTATCCCCTAGCCTAGGGATAACTAAGGAGATCATGTCTCAAGGAGCACAGGTCCTAGACATGGATTACCGAGAGCCAGATGACTTAACCATGGCCCCAAAGGGCCTCTTTTTTCTTCAGTTCAATCCATGTATCACCCACATTAGTATCCATCACACAAACCTTGTCCTGAAATAGCAGTGAGTCTTTCTCCATGAGGTAATTAATCTGGGTATCATGGTATGTATCACTCTGATTTTTGAAGCACTTGAACATGTTGTATTGAATCCTTCTTCATTTCATGACATTTTCTTGGAAATTATGCTCTTTTCCTTGTTCATACCTGGAAGGGTGACACTATGCCCTAATAAGTTGATTTCCCTTTAGGATGGGTTGCAACTGGGTGGATCTGTGAAAAGTCATTGTCCATTCCCTCCATACTTACCACTTTCCATATTCATTCCTTCCATCTCCCCTATCCTTGTTTGGGCATTGGGATTGGATATACTAGGAAGAGTTGTACCTTACCTCATGGGAAGAAGGGGATAAAGGCTCAGAGGGTAAAAGTAGC
>JZKD02S2164831.1:31192-42825 GCA_000966675.3 Picea glauca
TGAACATATTCACTTGATAATCCTTGGGTATGAACTTAGATTTTAATTTAGCTACCATTCTATCCCAACTCTTGATTTTGGACTTACCTTTGCATCTTTTGTTAGCTTGCAATTCGTCCCACCATAATGCTGCATGTCCTTTCAACCTATTCACAACATGCTTCACTTTATTTTCATTGCCAATCTCCTCATAATCGAAGTACATGTCTAAAGAACTTACCTAGTCAAGCAATTCTTCTACATTTAAATTACCCTCATACATTAGGACCTCTATTTTTTCTTTGGTTCCCAACTTGAAAACAACTCTTGGTAGCCGCTCCTCTGCTGCTTGTTCTCCTTCGACTTCTTCAGATTCTACATCTTAATTCTCAGATTCACTAACGCCACTAACATCAGGTTCTCTTCTCTGCACTGTCTCCATGACATCTAACTTTGCATGAAGTTGTCTCATCTTCTCATCCATGGATGCATTTACCATTGGCTTGTCTCTGTGTCTCCTTGGTGGCATGGTTCCAATTCTTCTCCTTTCTATATTTGCCTACTATCTACATACAAGATCTATGCTTTGATACCACTTGACACAAACCCCCACCACCTCCTAGGGCTCACACAACCTCCCGATCTAGGATCATACACAGTATGGAGCCGAATAAGCTCTCGGGCTCCCGTTGAGCCCTCGAAATATTATACCACAGGCCTTTTCCCCTTATCTTGCATGCAATTTCAAATTCGTGAGGGTCTATTTATCCACGTGGAGAAATCCACCTGACCTATGACCAAGTCCGTGGGCCAAAAACCCTTGAATGGCGCAGACTGTGACACTTCAAGATTCCGGGCTTCAAGAGTTCCAACAACCATACACGCCGTTCCTACTGAATTCCGAACTAGTGGACAATTGAACAAAATGAAGGATCGATGGTCCTCAACGTATGTCGAGATCTATGGCTTACATATGTTTCGGGCCTTTGCACCTCGGTAGATTTACCTGCTCCAACATGCAACTACCCTGAATTTACAAACTCCGAACAGAAAGATCGGATGGCTGGCACTTGCCTCAGATCAATGGTGGATCTATGCTCTGCGCTTCAGGATTCATAAACTTCCACAACTCAACACATCATATCCTTCAGAGTGACGAACTGGCGAGCTCGCAAAGGGCGTGATCAATGGTCCACCTGTCCTCGTGAATGGATAGTTGGGATCTACTGCGACATTCGAGACTTTAGGAGTTCTCGACCCAAAAAGACTTACACTATTATTCCTCTGGGGTACCAAATCTTCTAACTCCAATATCTGCTGACACATGGCTCTTCGCGCCGACTGTTAAGATTCGTTTCAGGCTTCGAAACTTCGAGAATTTTGCGCACTTCCACAATCACACTCCAACTCTTCCGGATAGTCGAACTTCTAAACTACTCTGAATCTGTGGACATGTGTCCCCATGATTGGACGGTCCATATCATCTCTAGTTCTGAGGACTTCAGGAAATTGGTCTTTTTTGCACACACCACACAGAAACCTCCGAATATGCGAAGTTCGAAGGACTTCACGGGTTAACGCCCATGCTACTTTCCTAGATTTGTCGGCTAGGAAATATTTGCTCCTCCTCGGGCGGATCTCGTCCACTCAACCTTTAAAGTGAAAGGATTCCTCCCTTCAAATATTTTGGTCACTCTTTCTCCTAAGCTTTAACACTCAAATGATTTGGGTCTTCTACACACACCTTGTTCTCGTATGAAAACTTGAGACATGAAGAATTCTGGAAAATCTTCCCACGCACTCCTTGCATTCGTTTCCTTGAGACTCTTCAACACTTGACCAAGTGTTGGCCCTATGAACACCTTGCAAGGGTCTTCTCGAGCTCCTATACTCAGATGGGTATATTTTCACTCCTTGCACTCACCCTGCACAATTTCACGTTATCTCTTTTGAGCTTCTGAGTCTAAAAACAACTCTGCCTTCTCACTTCTTGCGTGGCTACTGTGCACTCCTTACATGAGTGCCTCATAAGAGAAACAATTGAAACTTACAGAACACTACAGGTTCGTTCAATTAACCATGAAATGCATACACATGCATATAAAACACAGAAAGAAAATAACATGACATTACCCAATTAACTCATAAGAAAACATGTACAAACTCAAAGTCTAAAATCAATCCTCCTCTATTATATTCCTTCAACAAAGCATTCTTACAAAGAGTTCTTGCAGCTCTCGACTTCTCCTTGACAATAATTTACAATAACTTCACCAGCAAACAACAATTCTCAACAACCTCATTTGGGCATAGATTACATATATTTATACACGGAGGGGATTCTCGAGCCTTCCTACTGACTACACCATTTCTTTCATACCATAATCAAAGAATTCTACCACTAAGTCTTATTACAATAAATGGAATTTACAACCTAGATACGAGTCACTGCTCAATATCTGTACAATCCTACAACTTTTTAAAGACATTACAATCCTTTGTGATCTCATACAATGGTTCTTTCCTCAAAACATTAAAATATATTTTAATTATAATCTTTTCAAAATATCAAATTGATGCGCTCTCCTCGGGTCTCAAAATAATTTGAATGCGCACGCTTGATGCTGAGCTGTCCTCCACTCGGCTTGATGCATGTTGATGGAAATGCTCCTGTATCACATGATCACCTTTTTTGGGTTGATTTTACTTTATAACGAGCCATTTCATATGGATGGGGCCATGTGTAATCCCTACATGAATTTGGTGGATTAGATCCCCCTAGTTATGACCACTTAGTCAAGACTTGCCTCACACGACCATAATTACAATTCATGTAATTGAATAGAAGCATTTCAAGCTACACACATACATGCGTATTCTATTACGCACCCCAGTCCTACCGAGGAACATTATGTGCAAAAAACATACACACGTATTCTATAACGTACCCAGTCCTACTGAGGAACATTACGTGCAAAAAACATATTGAAATTAAGATTTTCTACTTAATAAATTACCATAGCTTACCAGCAACAAATCACACATAGATTTAACCATTTGACTGATACTACAGTTCTAAATGCATCTAACAAAATATAAAAATAAATGAGAATGCATCTAGTAAGCGCACAACAAACAAACAACATTCATAAAACCCATTTGCACAACGAAATAAAGGTAACAACATAACATAGAACTTATATGTTAATAATTAACCAATTGTTTGCATATGAAGGATGAACCTCCTGGACATATGCGTTGCTTTTCATTTCCTCTCAATATCAAGCAACCCCCGAGCTGTGGCTATGACACCACAAGGAGATTCATCCCTCCTAGCTATCCGTGCTCCACAGTTAGCAACCCAAAACCCAGGTTTTTACTCCCATAGTAGTTCCAATCCTCCAACTCTCTTCCCGACAACCTGAACAACTCAAGGAATGTACCCCCTTCACTGCTCATAGTCCCTCGGGTTGTACCATTAATTTATCATGGCTTCCAATGCACTTAGTTGGCTAGTAATCTCTCATCTGGGGACTCTAGGAACTCTCAACTGCTTTAGGAGTGCTCATAATATCCCTCACAAGGCTCGTGAACCATTTCTTCCACAAGAAAATGCACTACAGTATTAGATCCAATTTTTACATAAACACAAGCCTCTTTTTCAGCATAAAACATAGCCAAACCATGGATTCCTTCAATAAAAACATGATTGGTGCTCTTCCCAACACTCAACTCCTCTCTTGTTGCCCAAAATCTACATGTAAAAACTGCTCTCCATAAAAAAATATGATTATCTAAAATCTACCCCCTTGGACATACAAATTTCCTCTCTTTTCTTTCTTGCTTGAATTGAATTACACTCTTTCCCATGTTGATTGTACTCATGCCCATGCTCTCAATAAATATGGGATGTGACTCCTCACACCGAGCCTCTTACATGAATTCAATGATTGGATTTGGGAACACTTAATAGAAAATAAAAGGTTTATACATACTGATAATATAATTCATACACATTGATAAGGAATGTGGTTTTGGATTAATACCCATGCATAATTTCCCCCTTGGACCCCTCTCTCTTGTCATATCCCCCCATCTTTCTTCATCCCTTTCGTATCGCAACCAATGATCATTACTTTTATTAATTATTTCAATGCACATAATATACAATTCGGCCCCCACCCACATTAAATCAACATATGATCTTCGCCCCAACACATCGGCTCACCAACCTAACTCACATTTG
This sequence comes from Picea glauca, assembly GCA_000966675.3. Classification (NCBI taxonomy): domain Eukaryota; kingdom Viridiplantae; phylum Streptophyta; class Pinopsida; order Pinales; family Pinaceae; genus Picea; species Picea glauca. The sequence continues at coordinate 35,418 of JZKD02S2164831.1, forward strand.
TAAAATTACATTATAATTCATGGGTATTAAAAATGGGGATGTTACATTCCCCTTCCCCTTACTTTTGCACTATCCTTATTGCAAAACACCCTACATGTGTTCATACATATTACAAAGCTAGTCTCTCCAGCCTTTAATCTATACATATTACAAGACTAGGCTCTCTAGCCCAATAACCATAGATACATAGGCACCCCAACCCCAAAACATATATATACATAGGCATTCCAACCCCAAAACCATAGATACATATGTTCTCTGGACCAAAACGTGCAAGATAATTTCACAACTCATCATTATGGCAACAATTCCAACCAACAATATCTCATTCTGCGCCATCAACACCACTTTCCTCTAGCTCTAACTACAATATTTTTCATACTTGGTCAATTCCCACAACAATTCCAACCAACAAACTATCACTATCCTCAACTTGCACAAGCCAAGGAAGTGTACCCCGTTCTCTGCACCGCTGTTCCTTAGGCTATACCACTTCCCTTCCAGGGCTCCAACACAAGGTCAAACTTGAAGTCTCTGATCTGTGGCTCCAGCAACTCCAAATGTGATAATGGAAACACCAATATTTTAAATAGTTACAATGGTGCCTTCTACAAAAAATCTCAATACAATTCTTTCATCATAAATAACGTAGTAAATATGATCACTTCTTCATATGTTTTTTTCTCTATTTCACGAGTAGGAATGACAAGAATTTAGCTCATTGTTCTTTCCTGACACACCCTTATGATTCCAACCACCATTCCATATGCATTCTTGAGTCCCCTACCCCTCCATGATCAGGCATCCCCTTCACTGCTACATAGTCCCTCGGGCGATCCATCATTTTCTAAGGTGTTCTTTGCACAAGGGGAGTGCCAACTCACTACCAAAATTTCACTCGAAATTTGTAAGTTGCGGCAATGATAGGGTTACAGTGTCGTAAAAATGGTCTTCTTCCCAATATTTCTGTAACACACCCACGATGGGCATAATTTTTTTTTGCTTTTCTTAAAGGAAAGATTCTCCATCCATGGTTTCTAATTTGGAGAGTCGGAGAACCAGCCCAACCTCTCGGTCAAGGATCTCCAATTCTAGAGCCAAACGACTCTCTGAGACCTTGATGGTCTCGTTCTGTAATTAAAAACATACCCTTTTCTCTTCCTGGTGGAGGTCTAGTGGTACCCACGACCTTCCCTTCGCACTTGTGAAATATCTGAGTTTGGGCACTAGCCCCTTTTCTGATAAGCCCCTCCTTGAGGTGACCTTGAGCGATAACCTCACATAACCACGCGATCGTGGGCACAACCAAGGGTGGTTTGAAACCAAACTACTTTTTTCCCCACAATGCATCCCGAGCCTCCACGTGTCCTTTCTCCCAAAACCGAGGTCTAGATTGCGACCCGCCTTCAACATTTTAAAGTTCACACACCTTTGGTCCCCGCAATGCAACAGGACCATCGATCTCACGACCTTGACGATGCTTCTGAATTGACGGCTTAGATATATTCTTTCCGAATCTACGGATCAGATCCAAGCTTTCTAAATCAACGACTGCGATTTATTTCATGATTTGGGTTTCGGGAGTTTCAACTCTCAACTTTCGCTTCCTCCGTCAGTAGCTATCTTCCGGAGTGGAAGATTTACTGACACCTGTCCTAAAAAAATGGATGGTTTTGATGAACTCTGACTCTCTGACCTTCGGGATTTCTTGCTCCTTCATTCACCCCTTTCTCCCAGAGTGCTCCATACCCAGAGTTGTATATCAGATGACACACGTCTACTCCGATCAACAGTCTATATCCGCTCTCCACAAACACAAATCGTCGAAGTGAATCCTTTCGGAGTGTCGAATCTTCTGACACTTGTCCTCTCCAAATCAACGGCCCTGGTCCTCTTCGGGGCTTTGGAATTTTTTAACCAAGACCAAATCAATGGTCCTTCAACCTCCCCCTTGATCAACGATCGATATCTCCTTCGGGACTTCGATGCTTTCACCCTCTACTTTCCTCTAGAGTGCTCCGTACCCAGAGTTCTAGATCTGTTGCCACGCATCCACTTTCAAATCAACGACTGTCGTCCGCTTCGGGGCTTCAGCCTTCGACGATTTCAAATCTCAGTTTCTCCACACTCTGCTTCTCCCGGAGCATTTTATCCGGAGTTGGCGATCTGATGACATGTGTCCTCTCGCAGATTGACGATTCCCAACTACTTTGACTATTCGGGGTTCGACGATTTGAAACTTTACTCCTTCATTTTCTCTCGGAGTACTTTCACCCAGAGTTCATGATCTTTCACAATGTACCCTCTGGATCTGACAGTCCAGATTCTCTTTGGTTCTTCAGTTCTTCAGGCTTCGGGATTTTTAGACTCCTATGCACTCATTTCTCCCATAGTGCTTTCACTCGAACTTCATGGATTTCCACCACGTGTCCCTCTGCAACGGACATTTGCGATCTTCTTCAGCCTTCAGGACTTCAGGAGTTTGTCACACTCCTCACTTGGAAACCTCCGAAGTAGTTTTCCTCGAAGTCTTCGATCTTTCGATACGTATCTCCTGTTGGCTGACGGACATGATCTACTTCGAGTATTTACCTGGAGTCCACAAACCTACGCCACCTATCGTCCGGATCCAACGACTGACATTTACTTCAGACGATCCGACGGTTGACGTTTACTTCAGGTCTTTACTCGGATTCTACAGATTTATGCCACCTCTCCTCCTTGACGATGGATGGTCCCAAACTACTTCGAGACTTTGGTAAGTCCACTCTTCTTCATGTGAAATGCACTAAGGCTTGGGCACCTTGATTTGATCAGATGGCTATTGGTCCTCTACGCTGTGATCCAACGACCACTGTCGCTCCTCCTCCCAAGCTTCTGATCTCTTCTGACTTAGAAGATTTTCTAAGTGTTCAAAGGCCTTGACCTTTGCTCCTCCTACAGGTTTGTCTCTTGGACTTCGTCTGCACGCCTGAAAGTGATATCTCTTCTGAGCTTGATCCCCTTGAAGATTTCACCTTCACACACATTCCTTACATTTCAGGGATCTCTTCAAACTCAGATCGAAGGTCAATGGTGATTGACGATTCACAGAAATTGCGAGGCCCCAACATGCAACCTCTTTATCAAAGAGTTCGACCTCTGCAATTTGGAAAGTGCTTGCCCAACTTGGTCTTAAACGGAGTCGTTGATCTTCCAGCTCGATGAGATCAATGGTGTTGGTAAATTGCGGGATGTAAACTAGCGCGTCCGCTATTTTCACCTTCACACTCCGCAATGATTCCCCACCCTAGATCTCCATTCATAGATTGACGGTTTGCAGTGATTGCGGGGTTCAACGTCCACCACCAGGGGAGTGATCGCTCGACTCTAGTCTAATCCCAGTCATTGTTCTTCCAAACAAAGGGACCTTCCCTTTTGATACTTCAACCTCGCTGTTCTTCCTGAGATTTGTTAGCTTTGAAAGGCTTAAGAGATTTGCGCTCTCTCTCTTGAACTTAATGCTTGGAAGAATCCTTCCACACACCCCTTACACTCATTCCTCAACTCTAGAACTTAAGGGATTCTTGGTCTCTGCCTGCCTCACAGAGAGCCTGTGCATACATGCACTATCTCTTTTGAGCTTTAACAGAATCCCTTCTCCAAGGGACTCCGAACAACTAGGAGGATTGACATGCGTACGTGAAACTGTGCCCAAGATCAATGAACACACAGTTCATGGATCTAGCTTAAGCCACCACATGGCACAAGCATTTACGAATACAAAACATGAAATATCATACTTGCTTAAATACACAATCTAAACAAGAATAAAGAGATACAATATAACCATGAAGAAAACATACACATCCCTGGGTCATTCACAATATATCCCATTTTACTTCATAATTACAGCTCAATTTCACAGGGTATGAGAATACTTATCTATTACAAGTTGCATTCAACTAACTGAATATGGGTGTGTACCTTTCCACCCAACCATAGGCTCAGAGGAATTCATTCTTAGCACTCTGACCACCACCATGCAAAGACATGATATCACTAGGGATTTTACGAAATCTCTTAGAGAGACTCTCCCTGTCTCAATGACTCTGTGAGGTTTATCAGATGATTCCTCACCATCAAGCTCGTGTTTGGTCCCTCAGGTCATGTTCTCTGCACTTCCTTTTGGTTCACACATCTCCCATACGAGCTTGCGCTCTCTTTTCTTGCTGTCTGTGTGTATGTATCTTACCTTCCTTCTTTTTGGAAGGTTTTGGATCTATCCTGTTCATTCTGTCAAAATGAAGCTCGGGTCTATAGGTCTCTGTGGTACTTCGAGCTGACATCCTGCAGCTAGACCATGATTCCATTCATGGGTGTGGTTGATGATTCAACCACTGGTCCTTTCTTCATTAACTGATTTCTTTCCTCTAGAGATATCATGGCTCGTACTTCAAGGCTTCGCCCCCCAACAGTTAGTTATGGGCAGTTTAACAATAATACATTTACATTGTCCACATGCCTTAGCATGATAATTTCTATTTTATGATTAATTACAAGCTGGGGGAAAGAAGGGTGTTACAATTTCTATCTTTAATAGCCCTCATCTTATATGTATCACACACATACAATCAACATGAGATATCATCATAGGAATTTTTAATTGTTAATTTTCAAATACATTGCATATAGGAAATCCAATTTCCCAAGTACAAGATTTCTTATTAAAAACGTTTGGCTCTTGCAACAACAAGCATCGATCTTCCTATAGGATTATACCATTTCCATATCCAAGACCATTTTTCTTGCAATTTTCTCAACTCTCATTCAGCCAAACCAATTGTCAGTATTGTTACAGAGAAATCCCTCTGCGGACAAGTGGATTCTCTCTTGGGATCTAGACTCCTAAGACCCAGACAAAAAAGTTCTATTGTGGACACTAACTTTCCTTTGCATGAAGCTAAACTATTCAAAGAAGAGGAAGGAAGAAGGGTAAATACCTTTCATCGACGTTTGTCCTTGCTCGATCCAGGCTGATCTTGATCTCCAAGTTCTTCAGAAGGTCCTCAAATACAATGAGAAACAACAACAATACTTCCTACTTTACCATGATTAGCTTCATAATGGATCTATGAAAGAAATAAGTTCATGAAACATACACAAACTTTAAAGGAAACATGCCAAGCATAGATTTATATTAATGAAAACAAAGTGATATGCTTACAACCATGGATGTAGGTGCAACAACTTCACCAAGCTCTCTTTGTCCAGACCCTTGCTCAAATAATCCACACAAAATGCTGATTCTTCAATGATATCTCACTTATGAGATCATAAGTTTGATGATTTCTCTATTCTCCAATCTCCTTTTCACCATGAGAAGGCCTCCTTATATAGGTTTGGATAGGCCAAACCACTTGAGAGATCCTTGGGATAAGTTGAGGATTATTCTCCTTCAGTTGTGGATCTTCCCTCAGATCATGCCTTAACCTCAGATTCGAATCCAACCACCTTCAAAGATTGAGGGGATCCTTCCCTGATTTGTCTCAACAAACCACAATTCACCCAGAAAGGGTAGCGCTCCCCCAAAATGGGGCACAAAGCATTGAAACACTCCCTCCAAGGAGGTCAGGGAGCGCTGGCACTCCTTGACAATGTATAGGAGAGCGCTGCCTTCAAAAAATGACTTTTAAGTGGCTTGCTCTATGGAAAAAGACTTGTACTCCTTGTCAACTGATTTTTCCTCTTCAAAACTAGTCTTTGAGGTGTCTTAAGTGTCCTTACGATGTTGTTAGAGAGACGACATAGGAAAGATAATAGTATGATTTTTGTGACACTAGCGACACTTGTGACCAATATGCGACACTTGCAACATTGACGATGACGACAATAGGTCATTTTGGAGTGATTAAGTTTGAGGTGTAACAGATTGCCCCCCAAAGTGAGAAGTTAGAAGACGTGATGAATGAAGTACTTTGTAGACTTTTTCAAGCAAGGGTATGGACTCAGAGAACCTGGTAGAAGCTACACACAACCATCAAAAAAATATTATGACATGTTTCAAACCCAAGGCAGGCATACCTATGCTTGCGTGATACATACTTGCAAGGTATGGCCTCCATAAAATACACCGCGGATCCATAATTGTATTAACAAAAAGGTATAGCCACCAAAGATACAATGTGGATTTATACTTCCATGAAATGAACTGATCGCAGCCACAAAAAATACATAGTGGATCTACGAGAAGACAAGACATAGCCACAGATCAATACAAAGTGGATCTATGTGACAGTATATGTGTCAATATTCAAGAGAAACTTCATCAAAACCTGGGCAAAGTACATATCAGAGTGATCACTCAACCCATGGTCTTCTTACCAATCCTGATGTAGTACGATTCTAACCATGTGAATAGATGTCTTGATGTCGAACATGGAAAAAACCACTTGATTACCGGTCAATGAGGTAAACCATTAACAAGCGCGAGAGAAATCACCATTGATGTCAATGATTCCCAAGGTACTCTAGTACATTCCAACGAATGTGAATGGATGAGCTGAAGTTGAACATCTGTGGAATCATCCGATCAGGGGTCAATGATGTAAACCCACTGTCGGACGCGAGGAGGACTGCCATTGAGGCATGCAGGTCCCAAGGTACTAACTGGTTTCTAAGTCTAGTTCCCAGATAATGTGTTGAAGTCGACATGAACAAACTTGTCGAAGGAGGGCCTTGATGTATCCCCCATCAACGACATGAAACTGACACAAAGATGTAATTGGTGGATCAAAAGAACATGGATTGACACATGTATTGAAACATGAAATTTGTGATGGTTGACTCTTGAGGCATATACTTCCCTTGAACATTGAGGCACAATAGCAGAAACATGACATGGACCAAAACATGATGATGCAATGGATACGGTGACTTTCGTCGGGTGAACCAAAGGAGTAAGAAAACTCAGAGGATTGGTTTAGCGCATAGGTTTAGCGGAAAAATGCATGCAGAGATAAAATGCTATGTTCAAGGGCGACTGTAAGAGTTACTGGTAATGTTCTCAAAAATTGCTTGGCTTGCTTCCTTCAATTTCCCCCCCATCCAGATAGACAAGTACGCCTTGGCCCAAGATTCCACGCAGTAAATGTGGATTTACCCTCCAAGGAGCCTGAGTGAGTTTGACCAACGTCTGTTCTAGGTACAGTGAGACTTCTCTTCACTGTAAAAAATTATGGCTACTAAGGTCACCAACTCGCAGTCAGCCCCTAGGTGGGTACAGTTGACAGTCTAGTTCGAACGTATGGGCATGATAACAAGTCCATAATCCTTCAAGAGAACCAAGGAAAAGTGGATAGGTAGAACTGCAGAGGACCCCGAACATATTCGAAATTCACGAAACACCGAGACAAAATGAAGACAGTTG
>JZKD02S2164842.1:38700-49173 GCA_000966675.3 Picea glauca
ATATGTATGGAGAGAGAGAGAGAGGGAGAGAGTTGAAGAGGTGAGACATAGAGAGGGATTCAAACATTGATTGTGAATAAAGAATATCGAATCAACTATAATATTATGCTTATATTAAAATAAAAAAGCAGAATCAACATATCGTAATCATCATTAAATCATGTGAGATCTTTATTAAACTGTAGGTGAATGGTCATATCCATAAAATATCATTATAAAACAAGATGTATATGCATACTACACTTAGGGCTTGGGTGTGCATGGGATTAAGGGTAGAGTATAGGTTATGTGTAAGCTTATATGGAGCTAGGGGGTCTAGTTTATGGAATAGGTCTAGTTCAAAGTCTAGTTCATGGTCATGTTCATATAAGTACTTGTATAAGTAATCTATTGTAAGAAGAACAAAATCTTAACACTCACCTTACAAGTGAGGCTACATTTCATTGTTGCACATATCCTTTATTCATTGTGAGATGTGCCTTGCCTTTAAATGGATAGAGAGAGAGGGAGGTAGAACTAGGGGCAAAGAGGAGGAGGCATGGAGGGAGAGAGAGAGAGAGAGGCAAAGAGAGAGTGAGAGTGAGACTAACAACAAGCAAAGAGAGAGTGATACTGAGTGTGAGAGGAAGGGGGGAGATAGAGGTAAGGGGGGCTAGAGAGATATAAAGAGAGAAATGGGGGGAGAGTATAGGAGAGAGGGGGAGGGGCATGGGGATATAGTGAGAGTGAGACTAACAAGACTGAGAGAGAGAAAGAGGTGGTATATGTATGAGAGAAAAAAAGGAGAGATAATGGGAGGGAGGGGGAAAGATAGAGGGAGGAGGGGGGTAGAGAGAGAATCATGTGAGTGTGAGAGGGGGGAAGAGAAAGAAAGAGAGCGGTTTGGACAAGGAGTGTTTGAGTGTGTGAGAGGTAGGGAGAGGGAGAAAAATAGAGCAGGTAGAGAGAGAGTGAGAGAGGAAGGGGTGTTGTGAGTGGGAAATCCCCCTATGGACTAGCACTTAGGGTTTTAATCATGCATGCAGAAAATACCTAAAGATTCCTACTTTTTACCATCATCCCAGACCTAATCCCCATTATTCTTAAGAAAATACATAGTTAAAAAGATCAAGTGAACATACCTTATTTTTGGCATTTGATATCGATCCCTCTTCACGCTTGGTCACTCTTTGACTACAACTCTCCTCCCAAGGCTGACCTGAGTTCACAAAGACAAACAAAGAACTCCACATACATTTGATCTACAGATTAATGGGTTAGAGATTTAATCAACATGTACATGATAAATAATGACGATCTCATATGTTGGGACGAGAAAAGTACTTCTTTATTATTAACTTCACTAAAGCAACTTACAATGATGAAGATGACTACTTCTCCATGAATCTGGTCCTGGGCTCCTCTTTTACTGTGCACCAACTGCTAACACACTTGCTTCTCTTCTTCATTGAAATCACAAAATGGTTGCAGAATCTTGGGCAAAGGGGAATATGAATTCGGGTAGAGTTTCTTTACTATGTTTTTCCTATTTTCAAATGGGACCCCTAACCCTTCTTTTATAGGCTAGAAGAAGCTAGGTATTTGGTCGAGTGACTGGCCATGCATGGACGAAAGGTTTAGTTAACTTACCCAAAGTTGTGTGTTCTGTCAACAACTTTCCTTTTTCCATGATTTTGTAGGTACACATGGGTTGTCTTGGGTTAGATAGCATGTACACACATTTAGTAATGGAGCAGGGTGCATGGGTCCTTCTAAACGGGGTTTTTAAGAAGATTTGTTCAACAGTGTTTTGGCAAAGAAGGAATCTGAGATGACCTGATGTCAGGTAAGCATGTTTGGTGCAAATTAGGGTTATAAAAGATGCCCCATAATGTGTGAGGTCAGAAGAGCATCTGATGGATGAAATACATTAACAATATTCTCCAATGTTCCAAACAAGTGAGCCCAGGGACCAGAAATGGGGAGGTGCCTTCTGCAAAATAATAATTGTCTCACCGAGGCGGGCATACCCATGCTCGGGATGAAATAACATCATGGATACCAATCAAATACATTGTAGATATATGTCATATAACTATATAAAGTGTAGCCGTGATCAATACACATCGTTGCTCCATCTTGAAATAAAAAAGATATACATGTAGAGTATCCATCTTCCAGAAGGGGATGAGGCCTGATGGATGGAGATGAGGTCTTCAGAGCTTGAGAAACAACTTCAAAATCTTCAAAACTTGGGTAGGAGTGTAATATGAGTGTAGGACTTCACTACCCAGAGGTCTTCGACGGCTCGTCGATCATGGACTAGAGGATCTTGATGAACAGACTGAAGGCTTCATTAATCTCGAACAAAGACTTGATTGGAATTTTGGGATGGCCGGGCATGATGACAAGGTACAAACTGTAGAGGGGCCGACTCAGGCTTGGTAAAAAATTCCCTTGGACAATAGCACGACAAATGATGAGACTCAGGCAGCATGGCATTAACATAAGTTTACGAGGCAGGAGGCAACACAAACTCTGCATATGTTTGGAAGAATAACCAAACAGAGGAGGACACAACTCAATGTAGCGAGAAAAAATTCCTAAGGTCATATTAAATCCCAGGGTTTGACGAACAAACTGAAAGATGTGCTTTATCCAAGGGCGACTCATTGTGCTTCCAATACAAAGAAAATAATTTTCCCTTCCTCTTTTTGGGGTATATTTGATTTTTTTTTATTTTTCAATAATTTTGGAAAATTAATAAAAGAATGTTATGTTACAAAGGAGGAATGAGTGTTGCAAACATACAAGTTTGAGGCGCAAGGACAAGACCGATGTTCAAAGTAAGGACACTCAGGAAAAATTCCTCCTGGGGCCAAAGGTGTCAGGATGCAGAGGCAAAGTGCTACAGGGCTTGCGTATAAGGCATGCTTCAGATGGTTTAGTTGAGAGAAACATGGAGCTGACATTAGGCCAGAGATGCAGATATGAAAATGTGATTAATAAGACACAAAATGGTAATGTCCTTCGATGTAAGTTTTATAAGCCCAAAGAAGGTAAGCTCGGTGGTTTTTCATATTTAGAGAGTCTGAAAAATGTAAAAGGAGACTCCACTGGGGTACCTTTTTCGAAGGTAGTCTAGTCAGTTCAAAAAAGGGGTAAACTAGCACCGACAAGACATATATTCAAAACCATTTTAACGAGTGTGATAAAGACAAGATCACTGGACCATTTTTTCATTTTTAAGGAGTCTAAAAAAAGCTTAACTATGGACTCTGTCAAGAATGTTGTTCTGGACCATTTTAACAAGTGTGAAAGAATAAGGTCACTTGATGATCTTTTCAATTTTAGGGAGTCTGAAAAGAGCTTAACTATGGACTTCGTGGGGGTTCCTTTTTCATAAATTTAGTCCCTAAGGCCTGAAAAAGGGTTAAAATTATACCTGAGAATACTCTTCTAGGGATTCGAAGCCTCTAGAGTATACCTTTGTTCGTATAGTTGACTGTCCTTACCGAAAAAGGGGTAAACTACCACCAGATAGATGTGACTTCAAAATTTAGTTTAACTAGCATGAAATGCCACAAGATCGCTCGACAATCTTTTCATTTTTAGAGGGTTTGAAAAGGGCTTAAAAGAAGACCCGTTGGGGGCTATGACTCAAGTATGAAACTGGTTTAGGTAGAGCTTGCTATTAGGCTCATACCAAGAGTCTCTTCGATATTCAACTTGGGAAGTCTCCCTAAAGGGAAGAAAAAAAAAACCATGGTGTAAGTCCTCCTGCGGTATAGAAACCATAGTCATGGATTCCAAGATAGCCTCATCTGAAGGAAATTCAAACTCCAAGAAATCACGCAAATGAGGGTCGACAGTCCCAAAGGGTGAAGTAAACTGACCATACTCCATATGACGATGGAGGTTTTGGCCAGGACTTGTAGAGTCTATCAGCGAAGAATCACGATTATGAGGGCTTGAGGATATACTAACAATGAGATTAGACTCAGAAAGATACTCAAGCCCACTTGGACCAAGAGGGGGAAGCAAGGGCTCCCATGCCCTCATTGGATACACCAATGGATAAATTACTGATTCCAAGTCTCAAGAAGGAAAACATGATTGCACAGGTTCCTACTCATAAGCAATTGAACACCGAGGATAAGATGCCACATAATTAACCTGTGGCGGGGTAGAGTCTACATGAACGCTAAGAACATATAAAGGGGTAGTCTGAAATAATGCCAAATTAGGATGGTGATTATCAGATGCCAGCTGGTCAATAGTGATAATGCTTCCATTGTGAGGGAAATGCATCACCTAGAAGAGTGTAGATACCATAACGTTCATAGCATATACATAATCACGCCCGAGAAGCATATTGAAATCTAACGGGCCTTGCACCACTATAACATCAACAAGGATAGTCTTCCCACCTAACGAGATAGGTAACTGAGGAAGAACCCCCAAATATTCACTAGGACGTCTGTTAAAAGCTAAAATTTCATGTGAATAAGACAAAATCTTGGGAGATCCCAAGACTTTCCAAACCGAGGAGGATAAAATACTTGCAGAGGCTCCTTCATCCACAATACATCGATAAATGTTTGTTGAATTAACTTCAACCCTTATTTGAAAGGGTGTGGAGGAAGGAAGATGAGGCTCAACAAGGTCATTCCAACCAAAAGAAACCATCCTAGGGCTTGGAAGGGGTGTGCTTGGAATGAGAGGAATACCCCCTTTTTCTGGAAGTATTGAACTGGAAATGATAAAAACATAGTCAATAGACACGTCACTCCCCAAAAGAAGAGTGGGATCATCTGATGGTTGCATCAACATGACCACTTTCACAACCAATGGATGAATAGGCTACGGGACTACATGGTCTAAAGGCACTTCACCCCCCAAAAGAGGAGTGGGATCAGCCGATGACTGCATCAGCATGACCACTTTCTCAACCAATGGTTGAATAGGTTGAGAGACTACATGGTCTAAAGGCACTTCACCCCCCAAAAGAGGAGTGGGATCAGCCGATGACTGCATCAACATGACCACTTTCTCAACCAATGGTTGAATAGGTTGAGAGACTACAAGGTCTAAAGGCACCTCACCCCCCAAAATAGGAGTGGGATCAACCGATGACTGCATCGGCATTGACCACTTTTGCAACCCATGGCTGAATAGGTTGCGAGACTACATGGTCTAAAGGCACCTCACCCCCCAAAAGAGGAGTGGGGTCAACTGATGATTGCATCGACATGAACACTTTCTCAACCAATGGTTGAATAGGCTGAGAGACTACAAGGTCTAAAGGCACCTCACCCCGTAAAAGAGGAGTGGGATCAGCCGATGACTACATCAGCGTGACCACTTTCTCAACCAATGGTTTAACAGACTATGAGGAAACCTCAAAAGACTTAGAATCAGAAGTGCTTGTAGACAGGGACCACAATCTTTGTACCTATGGAATGCCAGGGAACAAATTAGTAAGGTGATCTCCCTTGCAAATCTTACAAGGGAACTTAGGCTTATGTCCTATTCGTCTAGGTTTCTCAACAGAATTAATGTCCCCAACATGACTAGCAGTGGTTGGTTGCACATCTCTAGCATGACTTGTAGAGGTTAGTGATGGGTCGATAACATGACTTGCAGAGGCTATAAACCTATTACTAGTATGATTAGCAGTGACTGAACTTTTTCCCCTAGCATGACTTGCAGAGGGTGGGTGTGTGCCCCCAACATAACTTGCAGAGGTTGGGTGCTGGTATTCAACATGACTTGCAAAGGTTGTCGACCTATCTCCAACATGAATCGGAGAGGTTGGTGATTTCTTCTTCCTATTCTTCCTCTTTCTATTTTGTTTAGACTTCCGGTTACTAGTAACTATACTTTCACCAGAGGCGAGAGAAGGAGGAGGAGAAGACTTTGCTGATGAAGAAACATCAACAAGGTGCCGATGACATAGACTTCTTAACTGAGAAGTATCAAGAGAATTTGGGACATTTGGAATGGTACCCAACCAAACCGGTAATCCCACATTCAACCTAGGAATGTACAAAGTAGCCATCAAAGGGACGCCCACGTTTCTGAAGAAAGGAAAAGCACAAAAATCCCCTTGCGAAGGGGTTCCTTGGTTGGTATCATTGGGAACTTTAGCCATGAATATATTATGCACAAGTTCTCCCTTTGTGAGATCGTTCAAGTCTGTAAAAGTCTCACACATTGACTCTAAAGAACCAATGTTATCAAAACAACGCCTATAAAGAGGCGGCTCCACATTTCTAAGAGGAAGACTGAAAAAGTCCTCTCAACCGGTGGAGTGGGCGGTCTACCACCCTAGGTTAGAGACCCAAAGCCACAATTGACTAACTCACTATGGAAAACTAGGGAGCACAGAGCACACACTAAAAGTTCCTAAAGGCAAATCAAGCAAACGACTAACTAGTTGGAAGAACAGTTACACCAACCAACACTAGAGCAACTTACCGGTGCAAGTGAAACTCGAATACGGAAGCACCCTCCAGGTATACTCTGCAAAGCATGGCCCGATGTTTTCCCTAGGTACTGCGGTATTACCCCGCGGTCACCTATGTAAGTCCCTAAAATAAAGGCAACTAGGTTGCCATCTCGTGAACAATCACCAGGCGGGTACAATCGACAGTCAGGTGGAGCACAATGAGCAGTGTATCAAGCCTGAAACCTATCAAGGGTATCGAAAGAAAGTGTTCCGAAATACGACTGAGGACCTCGAACGGATTCGAGACCAATGAACCTTCGTGGAAAATGCGATCAACGGAATCCCAAGACAAGTCCTCTATATGTGTTCCCCACTATGCTTGGTCTGGATTTGAAGGGGTTATCTCTGCTATCTTTCCGCATGTGACCTCGTGTTTATCCCTTGTGTTAGAGGGGGGTCCCGGATAATTTCCACGTTACTGGAATTCTACACTCCTTAGCACAGACTCGTATGTTTGTTTTATAGCCTTGAGGAGTTTCCTCTCCAACCTAAATCAAGGCTCTAGCCTAATCTAGTTGATGGACCCTACAAACATAAAGTCTAGTAAATTTTAATTAGCATTATTTTTACTGGCTTGATTTACTCAAAAGGGTACGGTAGTGCAACTGATGGTGTTAAGACTCTTGCGAAAAATGATGAAACTTATATGAACACTGGCAAATAATGATTATATATATATATATATTTTGAAATGATTTTAGGATGAGAAGAAAACACAACACTATGCTAATTTCTTTTCTTTTTCAAATAACAATGCAAAGAAAATGCCAGAAAAGAAAGAGATCTAACAAACTAAGTTTTTTTTATTTTATATTTTCTTCCAATCAAAGAATAAATAACAAAAGATTCTAAAAGAAAGGGAAGAGAAGAGAGCATGGGAGTGTAATTTTAACTTACCTAGAAGCATAATCGAGTTCATTGAGTCAATTAATGAGTCCCCTTCCATAACATTTGCTTCCTTCTCAACAGTAAAACCAACATCCTCATCTTCCTCCGTCCATCCCTCCTTCCACGTCGAATGTTTTTTTTATTTTCCTGGGCAAGTTTTTTTTAAGTGTCCCATCTCCTTGCAGACCATGCACTGAAACGGGATCCCCCAATAGTCCAATTTTTGCGTGTGAACCAAACCCGTCC
Organism: Picea glauca; assembly: GCA_000966675.3. NCBI lineage: Eukaryota > Viridiplantae > Streptophyta > Pinopsida > Pinales > Pinaceae > Picea > Picea glauca. Next base: position 46,325 of record JZKD02S2164842.1, read on the forward strand.
AATCATTTTTGCAGATCAAATTCAACTGATATTTTTTCCATTTTGCGATCCTGTCCCTCCAATCAATTTTGTTCCAGATGCTGGAACTTACCCAGAGTGTCGCCCATTTATTTGAACGCTTCCAAGTTCCAAAAAGATAGTGGGAATCCCGACATTAAAACCAAAAGGTGCCTGAATATGATAACATCTTTCTCCTGGTTAAAACAATGTGTCCACCTTTTTAGCATGAGGTTTCCACACCCACATAACCAAACCTCATTTAATATATTTTCCGCGTCTTCAACAAATTCGAAACAGAACCAACCTCGGACCAACACCATGGTTTCTGGAGCGTACCCCAGGAATGACTTCCAATTTTTCTCTATCCACTAGCCTACATTTGCCATCGATCAAGCCCAATAGCTAAAGCAGCCAACCAGTGCTAAGATAGATAAGGAATAAAATTCCTTCAACCCCACATCATGACTCAAAACCATTTTAGAGTTATTTTTCCTCAGCTTCCACGATTTTTATTCTGAAACCCTCTATTCGACATAACTCGACTCTTTATCTCTACCTTCCAAAACCCTAAAACCTGTGGGGTGATTATTAAACTCAACAGAATTTGACGGATCATCGGGTTTACCCCCAGTACCGACACCCCTTCTGAGACAATGCGATGCAGGAGAGTTTCCTTCCTATCTATTCAGAGAATGAGGGGTGGAAAGAGTCCGACTTGTTCCAGCTGTTGTCCAGATTTGTCCCTTCAATTCAAGCTCGAATAGGTCATCGATGACCGCGATGTACCTTTTCTCGGTTTGAATACCATCCCTGCCTCCATCTGGTGATAAAATTGCCTAGAACTCGATGCATGATTTAAGTCTATTAAAAAAGGGCCCCTTTATGTACTTGATCACCTTAGTTTTTAGTAGCTCCGCCCTATACTCTTCATTAGAATAAAATATTATTTCCCTTGCTCCACATGTCAATCTCAAGTGGATCAGAGAACCAAGCCATCTGTTCTACCTATTGTCTATCTACTAGGCTCCTAACCTCCTATCTGTTACTAGTCCTGTAACTAAGATCCACCTCATCTGTACTATCAACGACTTATCTACTAGTTCTCGTAACCTCCTACCATTTACCAGGGCTATCGTAGCCTTCTGCATCATAGTCTACTTTCTAACGAGCAAATGGGAATATTCAAGAAAGATTTTATATTAATATTATTAATAAGATTCATAAAGCAGGGAAATGTCTAAGTAATTCTACAAAGTTTTTATATTAATATTACTAGAATAGTCACATATTCATGAATGTGGAAAGGTGTATTTAATTTACAAACTCTAACTTTAAGATAATCCTGGTATAAACCCTAATCTTAACATAACCCTAATTTTACATGATTTTATTTATGATTTGAAGTGAAATAGAGCACAAAGGGATGCATGGAAAATGAAAGTTTATGTAAGTAGAAAACATAGAAAAAGTCACTGTAGTTATTCATTCATAATCATTTGGAGTGAAATAGAGCACAAATGAATGCGTGAATATCCCTGCAAATCAATTTTATGTGAGTGGAAAGCATAGAAAAAATCACTGTAGTTATTCATTTAGAATCATAGAAAATTTTCACATCCCAACTACTTTGCGCACCCACAAAAAAGTAAAAAGACGTGCGCCACATAATAGTAAAAAGATTCACATTAAAAAAATCCTTAACTATTGCCATGCATGGTAAAATATCTTAACTGCAATGAATATAATGGGTATTAATCACAGTATTATGCTAATCAGGTTAATCGCCCCTTTTAATGACTAACAAACAGGTTTTCTCATGCAAGGAAGTTAATTCTTCAAATGAGAGTCTTCAACTCACATGAAATCAAATCGCGACCATTAAAAGTACATCTATAATTAAAAGGCCATTAATTCTGGCTATTTCCAATATTTTATTACAAATAAAATGGATTAAAATCAAAGTTAACAAACATAAGAATAAAGTATAAACATTATAATCATGTGGACATAAGAATAAAGAGAAAATTTGTACAATAAGCTTCCCAAAGCTACTATCTTATCCTTGTACGGCTTGGAAAATTAATTATAATTTTAATTGTTTTAATTTATTCCAATGATTGTTGTGTCCTCTCACAAGGAGAATTATTTATGACAAGATGTCCATTGCTACTATTTTTATCTTTGTCTTAATTTATTTAATTAATTTATTTGTAACAACATTCCTTCTGATTTTCTCTCCGACGATTATGAAACACACAAATAAAATGTCATTTATCCATTGTTGAATATTTAAACAATAATCTAGTAACCACCTCCAAAACATCATCATACAAAGGAACAAACCACTTGGATACAAAACAAGTACGACATTGGCATGCGTTATACCTGCTGCATGGATTCTTCAAGATAGCCCCCACTTTGGACAATATATATTAAAAAACAAGAAATATTTATTATAATGACATTGGGGAAAGTGAAGACAACAATAAGACTTCAAAGTCTTTTGCCAATAAGATATCAGATAAATAAGATTTAAAATTTAAAATAAATCATTATTTTTTAAAACTTTAGATAAAAGGGTGTATATTTTATGGTCAACCATGAAATAATAGAAAGTCAAACCTAACTCAAAGCTATATACCATTCCTATCGACATGTATAATAACACAAACAAAGCAATATAAAAAATTATCCATCATACTCGTAACTCAACTTGATTCCAAATACAAACATGAAATACATTTAACTTTGAATATTGAAACCAATTATTATTCATTTTATATAAATCATGGCTATATATAACCTTTAACCTTGGCTTTTTGTGCACATATAACTTAAATATAAATCAC
>JZKD02S2164842.1:49308-67546 GCA_000966675.3 Picea glauca
AGGGTTCCCACAGTGCGGGGCTACCACAACTTCATGACAAGGTAGCCGCAGACATGATGCACCTTTTGTCCAGTATGGATGGGTTTTTATCCTTTCTATCCGGTCTCCTGACTTTTCTTATGCATACGTGGCTCCTCCTTCCACCCTAGGATCCAACTGGATACCTGTCTTTTCCCTGCAGTCATGACTCCTCCTTCTGTCCCTGACTCGTGAGGTTTCTTGCAGACGTGGATACACTTTCCACCTTGACACGCCTTTACCCCCAGTCTTGTCTTCCCTTTACATTCTTTTATGGCTAAATATATTGACCTGATGTGGGCTGATGATGACGATCTTTGGGAAAATGATAATCTCTTTCTAGCGGACGACACATACAATATCCTGTATGACTGTATTCGTCACTCTTTTCCATATCACATCCCGTCGTCACCTCCACTACAAAATACCCAACAACTGGCTAACGGTCTAAGTTTTGATAAGACTAAACTACGTGCTAGAAAGACACCTTCCCTAGATCATGTGGGTGACAAGAAGCTTAGGGCACCTTCACACTTACGCTCCTGCACTAGTTTTCTTCCTCAGTCTGTTTCTGATGCTCCTACTGTTTCTCCTTCCCCAGCCCCTGTTACTACAGAACACCTGCATAACTTCTCTTCGAATTCAGCAGTTGGTGTCAGTCATAATAGATCCACTCGCTCTAAAGCTCGCTCAAATTGAAAGCTAAAATGTTGGAATTTCAGACAACCCACTTCTAGTTGTATCCTTGGAAAGGATATTGCTATGGACCGAGTCTCTAGTTTATCAAAGAAGGCTCTCGTCGGTAAGTTTTTTTACACTAGGATGCACAAAGCTCTGTTATCGGATTGGATCAAAGATTTATGGAAACATGTTCTAGGTTACTGTTCAAGGTTCAGTCTACTCTCCAACCACTAGTTTATTTTCCATTTTCTTGCCGAAGAAGATCTCTCGAGAATATTAAACTCCCCATGGATTCTAACTAGGGGAGTTATCATGCTCAAGCATTGGGTTCTCGGTTTCAACCCTCTAACTGAAACATTTAGCAAAAGGTTCATGTGGATGTTGTTACCGGATTTTCCGGCCGAACTCTGGTCTAAACAAATCATTGAAACGGTTGCTAATTTTGTTGGGAATTTTATATATTTCGATGAGCATTCTCTTCATTGGGTCAACAAACGTGTTGCGTGGGTTTTGGTTGAGCTGGACCTGGACATTGGTCTCCCAGATTCCATCAAAGTATATGTTGGGGATTACTCTTTCGGCCAACCCGTATATTTTTCGAGGGAACCCTTTCGCTACCATCTTTGCTAGCAGACAAGACATCTCAAGGCCTCTTGTTCTTTGAATCGGTCTGCGACTCCTTTAAAATCCATGGATCAAGAAGGTAATTTTATTCCCAAACTTTCGGATCACGACTCGTTCCTTGGTAATATGGAGGTTTTTTTCCAGCTTTTTTTCAAAACATCTCTGCAGATGAAATTATTTTTTTAAAAAATAATGAAGATTGGGTATTAGATATTTTTGGCAATTTCTGGGATCTCTTCATGAAAAGATTGGATGATTCGGGTCCTCATTCTGATCCCATTACTGTTGAACCTGTTAGCTGTGTCTCACCTCTTTTTTCTCTTGATTCCTCAGAGACCTCGGCCCCTTTGGACTTCTCTCGTTCTCTATCACCCCAAAATTTGCACAGCTTCCCCGAATTTAGCCCCTCAAATGTTCTTGTTTTATCCGTAACTTATTCTGCTTTACTTATTGATGATTCTCCTCCTAAAACCATATCCCCTTCAAACCTATCAACTAAACCTTCCCCGTCTTATCTCCCTTTGACCCTTTCGATCGCACCCTTATCTCCCACCCCCCTCCCTATTACCAATCTTTCTAGGCCTCTTCCCACTGATCGTTCTAATGTGATGGTTCGAAAAAAATCATGTCTTTGTCCCCCTAAAAATCCTCTTGGATCAATATATGGAAGTCTTACTATTTTTTCTATCATTGAACCTCCCTCTACCCTTGTTGTACCCTCGATTTTTTCCCCTTCCCCTGATCGCAGCAGACCCACCTCTTCGGCCCTTAGAGCAAGCCAATCGCTTCTCGACATTTCCCAATGATTATTTGTTCACTGAATCTCCATGGGTTTGGGGGTCCCACTAAAATTGCCTCCCTCAAACTGTTTCTTCAATATATCAAACTTGACATTGTATTCCTTCAAGAAACTCTGGTGGAGGGTGAAAAGGAAAAATCCCTTTTTCTTCAATGTCTACCACACTGGAATGTTGTTTCTTTAGATTCACAAGGATTCTCTGGAGGTCTCCTTTCTGGTTGGAACCCAACTTATGATGAGTTTTGTGCTTTTGGCACAATTGAAGGTATTTTATTGGAGGGCAGATTAAAGAACTCAAAGGAAACTGTGAAACTACTTAATTTCTATGCTCCTTACAAATACAAAGATTTTTTCTGTATACATCTTTTAGATTCTAGGCTACTGTGTGAGGATAATATTATTATTGGAGGTGACCTTCACTTCACCTTATTTTCCAGAGAAGTGTATGGAAACATGGCTCATATTGACTCTCTGGTTGATTTCTTTTATAATATCCTTCACAGCTCAGGATTGGTGGACATTCAACCATCCGTCCTTTCTCCAACCTGGAGGAATCGTAGAGCAGGTCCTGTAGGTATTTCTAAAAGATTGAACCGTTTCCTATTAGATTCAAATATTCTCGATAATCACTTCAATTTTCATACTTAGTTCATCAATTCTACTATATTCGATCACAATCTGGTCTGCTTGCAATTCGAAGTGGCTTCCCGTTCTTCTTCCCCTCCGTTCAAATTCAACAACTCATGGATTATTGATCTGGGATTCCTTTATTTGGTTCGGTACACATGGGAAGAGATGAAAAGTTGGACAAACAATTCTTCGATCCTTCTACTATGCACAAAGCTTAATCATTTGAATATATCTTTCATAAATTGGCAAATCAAAAAAATGAAACAACTTAATGCTGAATTAAGCTCCATTGAACAAAAGTTGTCAGAAATCTTCTCATATTTTTGAGCAAGTAGATTTGGACCTTATAAAATCACTCAAACATAGGAAGGAATCTATCCTCCATATTGAAGAATCCTCCTGGAGACTCAAGAGTCGGGATATTTGGATTGAGAAAGGAGACAAAAATTAAAAATTGTTTCACAAATTTGCCTCTCAGAGAAGAAGACATAATACAATTTGGGGCATCTCACATGAGGATGGAAATAAGAAATATATTGAATCTGAGTTAAAAGAGATGACATTTAATCACTCTAAAGATCAATATTGCGCTATTGAATCTGAAGACACCTTCAAGTTGAATTTGTTAAGAATGTCCCCCGGTTTTTTAATGATGATGATAATGAGAAGATTGGAAAGGCTATTTTGATTGAAGAAATACAAGAAACTGACAGTAAAATTCAAAAAGATAAAAGTTCCAGTCCAGATGGTTGGACATAGGAACTTTTTCAAACCTTCTTTGACATTATGGGTGAATATTTACTTAGTGTTGTGGAGGAATCTAGATGCACAGGTCAAATTCCAGGGACTCTAAATGAAACCTTTTACACTCTCATCCCAAAAATTAGTAAGCTTGTTACCTTCAATGATTTTAGATCTATTTCATTGTGCAATTTTGTCTATAAAATTATTTCTAAAATCATATCCTCTCGGATCAAAGATAAATTAGCATCCTGCATTTCTGGTGAGTAGTTCGGTTTTCTCAAGGACAAACTGATCTTTGATGTTGTTGGAATCACTCAAAAATGCTTACACTCTGCAAAGACGAGGAAGCAAAGTTTAGTTATTCTGAAGCTTGATTTAAAGAAGGCCTATGATAAAGTGAGTTGGCAATTCCTAAGATTGCTTCTGGATCAGATTGGTTTAAATTGGCAAGTTTCTCAATGGATTATGGGTTGTATCACCTCAGTCAACACAACTATTCTTGTTAATGTTGTTCCAACTAATTTCTTCAAAATTCATTGGGGATTGCGACAATGGTGCCCTATGTCGCCTTTAATTTTCCTTTTGGTTTTTAAATGTTTAAGTAGACTGATGATACAAGCCGTGAACACGTGATCTTTCCAAGGCCTAAAAGTTGTTTTTAGCACTTTTATATCACATATCTTCTTTGTTGATGATGTACTCATTCTTGGAGCTGGCAAACTTGACGATTAGTTGTCATTTAAAACTATACTCTCAAATTTTTTTACTGCCTCTGGAATGGTTGTAAACTGTAAGAATTCATGTTTTCTTGTTCAAAAGATAGATCATAGCCTAGAACATAGTTTGACTTCAACCTTTAATATTCCGATTGAGAGCCTTGATCAAGGTATGAAATATTTGGGTTTTTTCCTCAAACCCAATAATTATAGGGTGAATGGTTGGCTTTGGTTACTAAAAAAGATTGAGAAAAGAATTGGGAATTGGACCTTTCGTTGGATTTCATTAGAAGGTAGATTCACTTTAGTCAATTTTGTTCTTATGAGTATCCCAGTTTATTGGTTTAGTATTGTTAAAATTCCCTCCTTCATTATCCACCATATACAACTCCTTATTAAAAACTTCATCTGGAAGGGAGGGAAAAAAGGATCTAGCTATAATCTTACAAAATGGAAAAATCTTGCCAGGACAAAAGATTATGGAGAATGGGGCATAAAGAATATCACTTGGTTTGCACAATCATTGGCTGCAAAATCCTGATGGAGAGGTTTATTTGGAACAAGTCTATGGAATAGAGTTCTAATCAAAAAATATTTAAAAGGATTTGATATTATTTCCTGGTTGCGAAGAGAAGAAATCATTTCCCAGGGAACTTCTATCATTTCAAAAACATTTATGTGCTCTTTCCCAATCATCAAAAGGTGGATAGCCTGGGAGATTGGTTTAGGTAATTGAGTGGTATTAAGATATGATCCTTTTATTCGATGCAACTCCTCTTTTAAACCATCAGTTCCACTAATCCAGTTTTTAAATAGAGAAAGAATTTTTACTATGGCACAAGCAGTTGTACCAGATGTTTCTGGATCAAAACAAAATTGGTTAGAATCTAATCAACTTGTGTTATAGCCATAATTTTCACTAGACATACTTACCTGGCATCAGGCCATCTCATATTCCTTCTTTTCCAAAACACTACTGAACAACTCTTCTTAAAAACCTCTTTTATAAAGGCTCACACGCCCTGCTTCATTACTGCACGCGTGTACACGCTAGCTGCCCCAATATAGCCCACGTGTACCTACAAAAGAACGAAAAAAGGAAAGTTGCTGATGGAACAAAAAACTTTGGGCAAGTTAAGTAAACCTTTCAGCCATGCATGGTCGGTCATTCGACCAAATAACTAGCTCCTTCTAGCCTATAAAAGAAGAGGTAGGGGTCCCATTTGAAACAGGAAAATCATAGTAAAAGAGACTATACCCAATTGAGCATTCCCTTTGTCCCAACCTTTAGCCATCCTTGTGGAAAGAGAAGTATAGAGAAAATAAGTTGGAGGACAGTTGAAGAGGAGCCCAGGACCAGGTTCATGGAGCAGTGGCCGAATTCATCATTGTAAGTTTCTTTAGTGAAGTTAATAATAAAGAAGTGCTTTTCCCATCTCACCATATGAGGTTTTCATTGTTTATTGTGTACATGTTGATTAAATCGCTAACCCATTAATCTGTAGATCAAATGCATGTGGAGTTCTTTGTTTGTCTTTGGTGAATGCATGTCAGCCTTGGGAGGAGAGTTGGAGTCAAAGAGTGACCAAGTGTGAAGAGGGATCAATATCAAACGCCGAAAATAAGGTATTTTCACTTGATCTTCTTAACTAAGTATTTTCTTAAGAATAATGGGGATCAAGTCCGGGATGATGGTAAAAAGTAGGAATCTTTAGGTCTTTTCTGCATGCATGATAAAACCCTAAGTGCTAGTCCGTAGAGGGATTTGCCACTCACAATAGAATTGGTGACCGTACTGGGGATCTCTAGGGTTTCTGGGAATATTTTTTCTTGGGTATTTTTAAAAACTGGTTTCATCTCTTGTTTTTAAAGTTTCTACAAAAATCTGAGCTAACAGAGATTCTGGTCTTCCATACCAGTTATCTCTGTTTATTTGCTTGACTGCAATTTTCTTTTTTTCATGGGACCCACAGAGGTACACGCGGCTTGTATAAGGTCTTCACGTGTGTACCCATGCCCTACCTTTACACAACCGATGTGTAGATGCTAGTTGAGGAAGTGTCAGTCGCGTGTATGATTTTAGAAAATTTCTTTTAGGGAGGCAGTCATCCTCTCCCCTATCAAAAGTTAACCTTCTCAGGGGTTTTCTAGAACTCATTCTAGTCTTTGTTGTTTGTAGTTTATAGCTTAGGTTCCACCTCATATTGGTTTGTTCTATGAAATTTTCTTTGAATTTTTTTCTTTTTTCTGTCAAAGTGAGTTTCCGAGTAGTCAATAGATTCTGGTCTTCAATACTAGTAGTCTCTTCCAGTGCCTGATTGTTTGTCTTTTCATTCTTGAGAGTTTCAAAAGTACACATGGCCTGCATAAGGTCTCCACACGTGTACACAAGCCCTAATGTTACACAACTCCCGTGCACACGCTAGTTGTTGAACTGTCAACAACGTGCCTGTTGAGAAAATTTTTGTTTAAGGAGAGGCAGTCATCATTTTCTTTGTCAAGAGTTTACCCCTCTCAGGTTTTTTGGTCTCTGTCATAGCAGTAAGTAGCTTAGGTTTGATCACAACAATAGCTTCCTTTTTCATTAAGAAGTTTCCTCAATTTTTTCCTTTCATAGGGTTTTTAGACAAGTGTGAGAGTCCTTTTTAATCTGCTTGTGTGTTATTTTTAGAGCGACTCTTTGCGATCTGCGCTTAGGCCATAGGTTTTCATGGTCTTTACTTGTTGATATTTTTTACTTTTTCTTTGTGAGCATTCAAATAAAAAAAAAAAAATCTTTTATTTCTTTGTTTGGTTAAATAGTTGTTGGTTTGCATTAGTAACCAGGAAAAGTCTTTTCTTTCATAAGTTCTTGACGGTTTATTTAGACGATAAGTAGCTCGTAGTCGACTGAAATATTGTTTTGAGGTTGTTGTTCAAATATCTTAGAAACTTTTATTTTTGATAAGTTGGTTAAAGAATTTAAAAGAGCAAATATGAAGTTGTCAAGAAGTGTTTTGTTTCCAGCTTTCTGTTTATCGTTTCTTTCGTATTTCAAACATCACTAGTTTCAATTTCATAACCTTTGACTTAAGACAAGCCATAAAAATTAACGCTAAATCTAAAATTAATTAGACTTTTTATGTTTGTAGGGTCAACCAACTAGTTTAGGGTTAGGGCCTTGAATTAGGTTGGAGAGGAAACTCTTCAAGGCCATTAAATCAAACATTGGAGTTTGAGCTAGGGAGTGTTAACAGTCCAATATCGTGAAATTTATTCAAGACCCCCCTCTAACATAGGGGATAAACACGAGGTCACGTGTAGAAAGGTAGCAGAGATAACCCCTCCAAAGCCGGACCAATCGTAGTGGAGAACACATATAAAGGGCTTGCCTTGGGATTCCGTCGATTGCATTTGCCACAAATCTTTGTGGGTCTCAAATCCGTTTGAGGTCCTTAGTTGTCTTCCAAACCACTTGCTTTCAATACCCTTGACAGGTTTCTAGCTCGATACCCTTCTCATTGTGGTCTACCCGACTGTCGACTGTACCTGCCTGGTGATTGTTCGCGTGTTGGCAACCAAGTTGCCCATCTTTTTTAGAGACATACACAGGTGACTGTGAGGGTATACCATGGTACCTAGGAAAGACATTGGTCCGTGCTTTGTAGAGTATACCTGGAGGGTGATTTTGTGTTCGATTTTCACTTGCACCTGTAAGTTTCTCTAGTGTTGGTTGTTGTAACTGTTCTTCCAACTAGTTTAGTGTTTGCTTGTTTTATCTTGTAGGGACTTTTCTAGTGTGTGTTGTTTTTGAATGAATAGAAAGCCCTAGTGTGTCTGTGATCTTATCACACAGTGGAGGATCACGAGCTCCGCCGGTCATGAACGCTTCTTGGACTTCCACCAGTAACACTAGAGCCACCCCCGCCACCGTTAAGGCGAAAGATAGACCAACAAGGGTCTTTTGAAGCAATCGGGTCACTGAAAATCACACATGACCAACCTCATTAAAGGAAATTTCAACACCTTTAAAGAGGATTAATGGATCCAAATCCCATCTCTTCTTCTGGGAATCCTGATATTCCCGCCACGGTTGTCATCACAGGGGGTGTTCCACCTCCTACCCCACCGTCGTCAGTCTGAGCCAGCACGGTCTCGACTGCCTCTACCTTGAGAAGTGGTTTGATCCCGTATTTGGTGACGACCACTAATCCTTTCACACAGAGTGTGACAGGCCATCTGTTCTCATACAGTATGCCTAGCATAGGTAACAACCTTGTACTATCTTACTCCACTTTACAGACTTTAGGTCTGGGGGAAGGGAGCTCTAATGCTCCTCTGCAAGGACCCATATACCTCCTTCATCCTCTGCAAGGACTTAAGCTTCTTTTAATGCTTCCCCTTACGGGGGTGGTCATATACCTCCTTCATCCCCTTCACTTGGAGGTACCCACTAGCAATCCGCAGGGCCAAACACACACCATAGTTCACTTGGAGTAGGGAGTCAAGGACCACCTTCTCATAATATGCTGGTAGGGTCGACAACATTTTCTTTGTTCGGTGCGTTTTGTAACAATGATTTCTCGTCAGCTTCTTTCCGGACCAGGGGCAACCCTGGGTTATGGCCAACCTAACCCTATGCATGGTACTATTCTTGCATAGGGGGAAAACCTAGGAACTTCTTCCGCATCAGGACCTTGGAATTCTTGGCAAGGATCAGTTCCCTTGTCAGGAATGCCGATTTGGGGAAATTCTTTTCACAACCAATGGAACCCTGGACAAGGTGCTATGCCTATGCCCATGGAATCGGCATGGGGAAACACTTCCCAAAGTCCTCCAAATGTAATGCACGCCCAACCATCTATGTCCTATTTTGGGAATCAGCTGATGATGTCTCCTTACATGCAAAATCCATACGTTGGTCATGGCCATGGATTTTACCAGAACCCTGGCCAACAACCCAACTTTTCCTGGCAACCTAGTGCCAGTCAAACTCCAGGCCTCTTTTTCCATGGTTATCAACAACACTAACCAAAGATACCCTTCTTGGAAACCTTACATTTCCAGACTTGACAAGATTGTTGAATGACCCCATCTGTCACGATCCACGTTGGCCTCCTATGCTGACAGAATTTCCTTCGGACATACAAAAGTTTGAGGCCAAGCCTAACGAAGATCCAGGGGATCATGTGACCAACTTCCATATTTGGTGCTCATCTAATTCGTTGAAAGACGAATCTATACAATTGTGATTATTTCAATGCACTCTCATTGGGAGTGCTGCGAAATGGTACATCGAGCTCAACCGCTCGAGATATTCTTCCTTCAACGAATTGGCAATGGAATTCCTAAACCATTTCCAATTACCTGTGAGATACGACGTTGACACAAAATTGTTGGCCAATTTCGAATAGACAAAAGCATACCATATGTCTGACCACATCCGAGAGTGGAGACACTGAAAGAGTTTGATTAAGGTACCAGTCCCACATGCATTCCTTCTTGAGTTGTTCCTTAAGTCTTTGGTCCCACAAATATCCAAAGACGTCACAACGTCAGGAGTGTTTTTCGAAGAAGATGCCATCATGAGAGCTCAACAACTTGAGCTAATTTATTCTGAGTCTGATTTACTGTACGAGGTTTTGCCCGATGCACCACGATCCATACTTGATAAAATCAGATAGAGAGCTGGACCACATGTCGATGGTATTGTAGGTTCAACACAAACCAATCCCGCTGAACAACTAACAAAACAAATGCAGCAATTGTTTATACAACACACAGTGGCCAACCAAACTACTGTTTTGGCTGCTCCCCCTACCCAAATGTCAGATGTACATAGTGTGCAATCGATAAATCCGAAGGCCACCCAACAACCTAATGGAAAGAAAAAACAACGTAAGTGCAAGGGGGATAAGAAACCCACTAATAATGTTGGCAGGGGAAACACTGAAAAACAGAAGGTGAATTATTTGTGTAACCTGTGTGCGGAGGACCACCTGACCCACCAGTGCCCTCGGCTTGCAGAGGCCCAAAAGTTTATGTCACAGTAACAACCTACTGTGTTAACGAATCCATTCCAACATGGGAAAAACTTAACACAAGCCTCTACAAGCGCAGAAGGGGGCAGTCAAGGACCCTCTTTGTCTTCGAACAATCCTACATCCATGAATGTGTATATGATGAAATGTGATGCTTTTATATTGACTAGAGCACATGACTACAGTAAGCCAAGCACCTCTAAGAAAGGAAAAGAAGTTGAAATCCCATCTCTTCCTCTTTAGATCAAGAAGAATTTGGGGGAAACAATGACATGCATCCCAAAGGGTGTGTTCAAGAAAGCTTCTCACAACTCAAATGCAAGGGCCACCCAGAACTATTCTGTGGTGGAGGATTTATCTCAAACCCCTTGTGCGATGTCTGCTTTGGAGGTCCTCTAGAGCTGCCCTTCCCAAAGAAAATATTTGTTAGCCGCTTTAGGATCTGTCGAGACTTGTAATCCGGGTACAATCAAGCTGGATACAACCGACTTAAAACCTCGTCTCCCTTACCACGTAGCATTTTAGATAGTAGTGGCTTACCCCATGAAAAGTTTTACTTGGAACATTTTTCGCACGGTGGTTGATGAGGGCACCTCAACATGCGTCATATCATTGGCATGTTGGAAGGCCATTTTCCAGCCTGTTTTGTCTCCGTCACCTACTCTTCTTACCACTTTCAACGGTCATTCATTCCGACCACATGGAATTATCCCCTCTTTTCCCATGCAGTTAGGAGGGAAGATTGTGTGCATCGAGGTAGAAGTAGTCGACGCATCCCTCAACTACAATATCTTATTAGGTAGGATTTGGACCTATGCCATGCAAGCAGTGGTCGCTACAATTTTCTAGGTCTTGTTGTTTCCACACAAGGGTCAGATTGTGACCATTGATCAATTGTCTTTCTCCCATCCTGACCCTTCATTAGGGGCATCTATAGTCCCAATGATTGATAACCCTCAACTCGATGTCGTTAATGTAGAGGTTTCTTTGTGCCCACCTTTGATGGGTACTTTCGATTACCCACCTCCTTCAGGTGATGTTAAGTTTGTATCCAATCAGCCTAAGGTTGACATTTTCCAAGTATCGTCGTTTCATACAACATACTTTAACGATCTGTGGACTCTTCCTTCCCCATCACTCATGATGGAAGGGACAGGGCATCATGGTATGGCCATGCCCTTGTCCGCGATAGAATTTGCGTACTATACAGTCCAGCAAGATTTTGCCGACCCCGATCTGACTCTCACACAAGAGTTAGATCTGATTTTATAGCCTACTTGGGCTCAAGGTTCCCTTGCCTATACTGACTCTTTAGACTTAGTCTTTCCATCAGACGAAGCGATTTTCAAAGCAATGACTAGTCCAGACAAACCCTGGGATGATATCCATCATAGATCTTACTTCCTCCCATAATTACAAAGATTTGAGGCAGGGGAAATCACTTTGACTATGACTAGGGACAAGTCTTGTCCTATCAACCCCTTGGCTACACACGTTGTTTACACCGAAGGAAATATGGAAACCATCACTGAAATGATTCCTATAGGTATCTCTATAACCCCTGGCATCATGGAAAATGTCTTTCTCAGAGCAGACTGCTCCCTTGAGACGATGCCAGACATCGACCCACGAAGTGTCGAGCATAAGCAATATTTGTTGTCTTTCAAGATCCCTTTGAAATCTGAAAGCAACATTCGATCAGACTTCATTTATGTTTTTCGATATCGTCTGGATTAACTGAGAAAAGCAAACAATGATGGGTCTTCTTTTAAGCCCTTTTCAGACCCTCTAAATGTGAAAATATTGCTAAGCGATCTTGTTTCCCTTCACGCTCGTTAAACTGAAATTTGAAGGCACATCTGTCCGATGGTAGTTTACCCCTTTTTCGTTCCGGATGGTCAACTGTACGAACAAACGTATACTCTAGAAACCTTGGTTATCTAGAAGAGTACCTTGAAGTATAATTTTAACCCTTTTTCGGGCCCGAGGGACTAAATTTACGAAAAAGGAACCCCCATGGAGTCCATAATTAAGCTCTTTTTAGATTCCCTAAAATTGAAAAGATCGTCGAGTGACCTTATTCTTTCACACTTGTTAAAATGGTCCAGAAGAACATTCCTGATGGAGTCCATAGCTAAGCTTTTTTCAGACTCATTAAAAATGAAAAGAATGTCGAGTGATCTTGTCTTTATCACACTCATTAAAATGGTTTTGAATAGACGTCTCGTTGGTGCTAGTTTACCCCTTTTTCGAACCAACTAGACTACCTTTGAAAAAGGTACCCCATTGGAGTCTCCTTTTACGTTTTTTTAGACTCTCTAAATATGAAAAATCATCGATCTTACCTTCTCTAGGCTCGTAAAACGTACATCGAAGGATGTTACCATTGTTTGTCTTATTAATCGCATTTTCATACTCGCGTCTTTGGTCTAATGTCGGATCCATGTTGCTCTCAACTGAACCATCTGAGGCATGCCTTATACGCAAGCCCTGTATCACTTCGCCTCTGCGTCTTGACACCTTTGGCCCCAGGAGGGATTTTTCCCAAGTGTCCTTTCTTTGAACATCAGTCTTGTCTGTGCGCCTCGATCTCGTATGTTTGCGACACTCCTTCCTCTTTTGTAAAGTAGCATTCTTTTATTCTTTTTCCAAAATTATTGAAAAAGACAAAACAAAATCAAATATACTCCAAAAAGAGGAAAGGAAAAGTATTTTCTTTGTATTGGTAGCATAAGGAGTCACCCTTGGATAAAGCACATCCTTCCATTTGTTCATCAATCCATCGGATTTAATATGACCTTAGGAAGTTGTTTTCGCTACATTGAGCTGTGTCCTCCTCCGTTTGGTTATTCCTCTAGACATATGGAGAGTTTGCATTGCCTCCTGCCTCATGAACTTATGTTAATACCATGCTACCTGATTCTCATCATTTGTCATGCTATTGTCCAAGGGAAGTTTTTCCAAGCCTAAGTCATCCCCTCTTCAGTTTGTCTCTTTCCCTCATGCTCATCCATCCTGAAAGTCTAATCAATTCTTTGTTTGAAATCAATGAAGCCTTCAGTCTGATCATCAAGATTCTCTAGTCCATGACCAACGAGCTGTTGAAGACCTCTGGGTAGTGAATTTGTACACTCATATTACATTCCTGCCCAAGATTTGAAGAATTTGAAGTTGTTTCTCGAGCTCTAAAGACCTCATCTCCAGCCATCAGGCCTTATTATCTTCTAGAAGATGAATACTATACATGTATATCTTTTTGATTTTGAGATGTAGATCCCCTGTGTATTTCTCATGGATACACTTTATATAGTTATATGACATGGATCTGCAGTGTATTTGATTGGTATACATGACTTTATTTCATCCCGAGCATGGGTATGCCTGCCTTGGAGAGACAATTTTTATTTTGTAGGTGGCACCTCTTGAATTCTGGTCCCTGGGCTCATTGGTTTGGTACGTTGATAAAGATTGATAATGTATTTCGGCCATAAGATGATCTTCTGACCTCACACATTAGGGGGCATCTGTTATAACCCTAATTTTCACTAGACATACTTACTTGGCATCAGTCCATCTCAGATTCCTTCTTTGCCAAAACACTACTGAAAAACTCTTCTTAAAAACCCCCTTTATAAAGGCCCACGCGCCCTACTCCAGTACTGCACGCGTGTACACGCTAGATGCCCCAATACATCCCGTGTGTATCTACAAAAGAATGGAAAAAGGAAAGTTGTTGATGGAACACAAAGATTTGGGAAAGTTAACTAAACCTTTCGTCCATGCATGGCCGGTCATTTGACCAAATACCTAGCTCCTTCTAGCCTATAAAAGAAGGGGTAGGGGTCCCATTTGAAAGAGGAAAATCATAGTAAAAGAGACTATACCCAATTGAGCATTCCCTTTGTCCCAACCTTTAGCCATCCTTGTGTAAAGAGAAGTATAGAGAAAAGAAGTTGGAGGATAGTTGAAGAGGAGCCCAGGACCAGGTTCATGGAGAAGTGACCGACTTCATCATTGTAAGTTGCTTTAGTGAAGTTAATAATAAAGAAGTACTTTTCCCATCCCACCATATGAGGTTTTCATTGTTTATTGCGTACATGTTGATTAAATCATTAACCCATTAATCTGTAGATCAAATGCATGTGGAGTTCTTTGTTTGTCTTTGGTGAATGAAGGTCATCCTTGGGAGGAAAGTTGCAGTCAAAGAGAGACCAAGCATGAAGAGGGATCGATATCAAACGTCGGGAATAAGGTATGTTCACTTGATCTTCTTAACTACGTATTTTCTTAAGAATAATGGGGATCAGGTCCGGGATGACGGTAGAAAGTAGGAATCTTTAGGTCTTTTCTACATGCATGATAAAACCCTAAGTGCTAGTCCGTAGAGGGATTTCTCACTCACAACAGCTTTGATTAACAGATAGCCTGAAAATAGAATGGGAAAACTTTGTAACAATTTTAAAGAGTAGTGGTATCAATCTTAAAAATACAAATGATAAGATCGTTTGGTCATGGAACAGATCGATAGGTGAAGTCACTGCAAACTTAGCTTATTAGTCAATCTTATATTCAATCCATATGGAATAAATAAGATGGTGGTACAAATCTATCTAGGAAGTGAACATTCGAGTTAAGATGATTTTCTTTATGTGGCTGTGTTTAAAGGACTGCATTCTCTTTGGGGTGAATTAAAAAGAGAGAGGAGGTATAGGACCCTCTGTCTTTAGTCTCTGTTTAAGGAATGAAGAAACTACAACCCATATTTTTGTGGATTGTCCCAAAATACATAAAAGTTGGACCAAAGTTATACAATTTTTGAAGATTGAAGGTGAATGGAATTGCTCTTCCATTGAGGAAAACTTGAATCTCTGGTTTATAAAATTTCCAAAATTGAGATATATTCCTTACTTGGTCATTTGGGGCATTTGGAAATTAAGATTTTTTTTTTTTTTTTGAAAACAAGAATAGACAGGATCCTATGATTCACACCAAAATTATCCTCTCATTCAAATATTACTCAGTCAAAGAGGAGGAAGACATAATGGAATATATTTTAAATCCAATCTTTTTTTATGATACTCCTATTGGTTTTTTTGATGGAGCAGCTAGTGATAAAGTATGTGGCACTGGAATCTACTTAAAAATCATTGCAATTCACACAGTCAAAGCTCAATTTGCAGGTGGCAATGGAAACAATATGAAGGCCGAACTCCTAGGCTTATGGTATTTATTATTTCTTTCTACTAAATTCTCCATAAAAATATGACGATAGCTGGCGATTCTAAAGTCACTATTAATTGGATAAATTCCAAATCCAGTCTGAACCTGATATATCTCAACTACTGGAAGGATAAGATAAGAAGTCTAAAGGATAAATTTGAATCTATCAAATTTATGCATGTACATAGACAGTTCAACAAAGTAACATACATCCTCTCCAAGAAGGAACTTAAAGGGAGTATTGACTGGCTCTATTATGAAGTACTTTTTGATGGAACTACTGTAGATGCATATAAACTTTACATTTTCTAGTTTTGGAACATTACATGTGTTATCAATTTTGAGTTTTTTGTAAATGCCACTATATGTTTTATTTTGTAGTTTTTACTACTTTGCTAAAAATGAGATAGAAAGGAGAGACTACAAATCTATTTTTGATCATTACTTTCTTGATCCTTATATAACATAAATTTTTATTTGATTCTAATAGAATAACAATGAAACAATGTTTTCGCATGAAAAAAAAAGCACATATATTTAAATAATTGGTCATTTTATTTAAATCACTGCTCACCTTTAACCACTTGGCTCTTTGTACATGTTTATTTTAAATATATAGTTATATATCACCTTAACTTCGATTATTTGTGGATGTTTTAAATATCTAATAATAAATAAAATTTTCAATTGAAATGCATAATTTAAAAATGATAAATTAAAAATAATTAATAATATGCCCTAAGTCAAATCCTTTATATCAAAATCCTCTTTGTATTAGAAAAAGGCAAATCGCCATAATAACATGGCAAGCAACCACAATAAGGTGAGGATTTTATTTTGGTATCTATTTCACTAAAATGCAATAATGATAAAAGATTTTAAAATTTAATATGGTTTATTCAAAGATCTTAATGTCATGTATCAAATATTTAGAATAAAATAATAAAATAAAGTATATGTTATAATGTACATAAAATGTGAATGTGGAGTATAATTTCAAAATAAAATATAAATGTGTTATACAATTGTAATATTTCTAGATAGACTTTTAATGCATTTTTTGTTTTTATGAAAGTTTCAAATCTTTGTCTTAGGGAAATTTTATAGCAGATCCACAATCGTTTAACACCCAAATGAGGGTTTGTGTTTACTAAAATTTTAGATCTTCTTCTTAAACAACTTCATAAGAGGGTTTGCATATATATGGTGGTTTTATTTTATTCTATACCAACAAAACAAAAGTTACAACAATTACATCTACTGCAGATAACAACAAGATAAACTCCGCAATAATAATTGATTTATTCATCTTTTGACCTATACATGACCATGTTTTTGGAAGCCATTAATACTCTGAAACAACTCCTAGAGTGCCCCATTACTTGTAGCTGATTTGGGCATGATTCACAGAAGAAATAGAGATGAGGAAGGGAAAATCTAACCCTTCAAAAATTGCTCAGTTGTCAACAGTATTTGAACAAAATGTCTTAGTAGTAAGACACCATGAACAACACAAGTAACCACAATAAAACCCTTAATGTAGATAAAAATTGTTGTAGAAATCACTTGTGTATTGGTTTGACCCCTCTTTATCATCAAGAAATGACAACCTCCCTCTTGAGCCTCCCACGAGTTGCAAACTACTTGTATAGCCCTCCTGGAACCCTCACAGTTTGTAAATGAGAATATACGACCTTGTTGAAGACCCCACGAACTATACTCCGGGTAGTACGGCCTCCTTTGAGCACCCACAAACTATAATAAGAGACATGACTCCTCTCTAAAGCTCCCTCGATCTGATAAGAGAGGGTATGATCTCCACGAAGTACCCAATAATTTGAAAATGCCACGATTTTTCCAACTAAAGCACCTCTCTTCTTCTGCAATAACCTTGGGTGAAATATTTGTTTGATCTCTCTAACTGACTGGATATGGTGGATTAGTTTCACCACCGAATCCAATCTGCTCAAGGGTTTTCAGTCCCAGGGCCAAAAAAATTCTAGAAATCTCCAAATCAATTTTGATAAAATGATCATGAATAATGAGAGAATGAGCTTCTATTTCTCTCTTATCCCCCTTTTTCCATTTTCCACTCAATAATTAAATTTAAAGTGACTTCATAAGGTTTTTCTTTGATATTTCTTTAAAAGTGACTTTTCTTGTCTTTTAATTTTATTATTCAATTTCACTTTTAAATATTGTTTTTTCCACCAAATGAGATTTAAATAATTAAATTAATTAATTCCCTTTTTAACAACTATAGCCTACAAAAATTAAATAGGCTATTAATTCCTCCTCCTAGAGTGATCATTCGGAAATGGACATTACAACAATAACTCTTTTTAAAATAAGAGAATCTCATCTAAATAACTTCAGTACAACCACAACCACATAACTAAATCATATGTCCATGTCAATAATGACTATATTAATATCTATATATACATAATCTAAATCATAACACATGTGGGCATGCTGCTGAAAATTTACTTTCAATTTGAATGTTTTTACCTATTTTGAACATTTTTACTTATTGTAAATTTTACTCATCATCTTCTCCTTATAGGGGTACTCTATCAATAAAATATTATACAACCTGAGTGGGCCTAATGGTTAAGAACACATGTTTCCTCCTAAGAGGTCACAATTTCAAATCTAGAGGGGGTAGGGTATGTATACCTACATAGACTTTAGAAGTCAAATCGTTGCGCGGAGGGGGTCCCTTGTCCCACAAAAAAGAGGGTCATAAATGAAAGATTATATATATATATATATATATATATATA
>JZKD02S2164842.1:67596-82136 GCA_000966675.3 Picea glauca
TAGAATGTACAAAATGGAATGTGCAAAAAAATAGATAATACAAAGTGTGTTTAATGTGGTGAAGAGCTCTAGTGCAAAGTTGATTAATTTTGAAAAACCATTTTTTTTATTAATTTTAAATGAATGATAACTTGAAATTGTAAATGTAAGATAACTAATCTTTAAACAATGTTAAATCCAAATTCTATTACTAAACTAAATTTATTAACCAAGATAATATTGAAACTTTGTAGAACTTACAATTTTCTATGGCTTAGATAATGTAAGGGATTACGCTAAACCAAAGTATGGTTAAAGTTTGTGGTTATTATTAAGTTAAACATTGATTTTTCTAATATTTATGTATGATTCGGTTATATGTTAAAACATAATTGGAAGGGTAGCAAAAATATTGGAATTCCACGGAATGTTTTTTATGGGCAAGAGTGAACGTTAAATTTTAACACTATGTAAGCTTTTTATTAGGCCAACCCCTATTGCATATACATTTAAATATATATCTTGGGTCATATCCCTTAATGAGTTAAACAAGAGTAAATACAAGAAGGATCAGATCCTTATCATTAGTGTCACTATCTAAGCATTAAAATAAGATAGAAAAATATTATCATGCCTAATTAGTTATTTTTCTTAAGCGAAGGGTACACTACAAACCTAACAATCTTGAAATCCAAAATACTAAGTTCGTTGAATTTTGAATGGCATCTAAAATTCTACTTTCTCCATATGAAGTCCAATGAAGTTGGAATCACTCACAAATAATTCTAAAACAATTAATGATAATGTTAAAAATTTAAGTAAACTGATATAAAAGGAAAGGTTAAGGAGAATGTAAAAGAATCCATGTCAACTTTTATTTTAAGGATTTTACTTTCTCCATATAAAGTCTAATGAAGTTGGAATCACTCTAAAACATCCTTAAAAAAATAATGATAATGTTAAAAATTTAAGTAAAAGGATATAAAAGGAAATATAAATGAGAATGTAAAAGGATAGATCAAGGAGAATGCCAACTTTTACTTTAAAATTATAATGTTACCATTAATTACTAAGGTTTAATTTTAATTTTAATTTTACTTTTGGGGGTAATTTTTGTAGTCTCGGAGGCCAACATATGGATTAATATGGAACTGATCAATTTCGTACTAAACTTGCTATCTTGTTCAGGGATTTAAGGTAAAAAATGGTCGGTTCCATCAAAAAATCCCAATGATTCAGTACAGAACCGACCGTTCCTAGTTTAGACCTTTGATTTGAACCGGCAAGCATTATATTATAGTTAAATAGACTGGTTTTAGAAAAAATGATTCAGTTCTAATAACAGTGGTTGAAATACCCATCCAATCAACTCAACAAGGAAATGACTTCGACTTGGAGTAATTTCCTGAGTGATAATAGATTAAATAATACGGTAAAAGTACTCGTCATAGGTATTGTTATTTCTCAGAAAAAAATAGCCATAAGGTGTCTTTAAGAATCAAATTCAAAGGTCCTTAAATGGTAGTGGTCTTTCTCAAAAAAAGGTAGCCATGAGGCGTACTTAAGAATCAAATTAAAATGTCCTTTGATGGTAGAATTTAGATCCTTAGGGAGGGAACTAGAAGGGAAATTGGGAGGACAAGGGGATCAAGGTTCGTTTCTCATCAATCTATGTTTGGAAGATGTAGTGAACATTAGTTCCAATATGATGGGTAAGAACATGAAGATAAAGGAAGCTACTTGTCAGTTGACCTAGAAATGTTCGAAGGAAAAGGAGGAAACTTCAATTCAATAGAAAGAGATTGCAACAATTATAAAGGAATTTTGAATAGAGAATAATTTCTCAAGAAAGATTGTAAATTGAAGGAAACCTATCCACAAATTGAGGAGGCCTTGCATGTGTAACTTAAGGACAACTCATGTGTGTGCATACATTTTAAACAAGTATCTAGAGTTGTATGAGATGTTATAACAATTGTGCTTTCATTTAGAAAAGTGGGTGTAGTTGTTGGTTACTACTCTCTCTTCCTACTCTTGGGTTGACCCAGGTTAAGATCTGAACAGGTTTCCAACAAAACCCTCTAAAACTATCGACCCTCCTGGTAAACCAGAAAGAAACAAAACACACAAAATGTATTGTGCAGTCTCACCCAAGATAGTCCTATGGGTGACTGCAATGCTCAGATGCTTTCAATCTAGGGAAGAGTGGGGATATGGTATTGCAATTCATCTTCTTAAGCCTTGATCTGGTGGTTCTTTCTGTTATTCTTAAGATCCATTCATCTATTAATTTCATGCATGCATTCTAATAGATATAACATATAACAACTCTCACAAAATTATTCATTCATCAACTAACTACTTATAGAAAGTAATTATGCAATAAACACATCACATAACACAGGTGTTACCATGGTTCATGCCCTCCTTGGCTATGTCCACAAAGATATGGCTTCTCAGGCTCATTTATTATGGTTATGCAATATATGGCACCGCGTGCACTACAAATTCATTCATACAATCACAAAACAGACTCCACGACCTTTGTAAGGTTGACTAGATCGCACCAGGATCCTCAGCCTACGATCTAACCCTAAAGGTATAGCTACTATTCTCCCCTACAACTCAACAACTTACAAAAATGGTATTCGATCTTACAGTGGTTTCCTTAACTGAACAGACCAAAACTTAACAACCAAAAACATCGACAACAACACACTCTCGACCTAGACCTCCTAGGTACTTATTTATACTATTTTTCTAGCTCATCATCCATTACAATCTCCTACAAAAACCCTAACCCTAATGTAGTTAGTTTTTCCTCCATGCACACCTCGCATGCTTTCCTCGTACGTGATGCTTTTCCTTCCCACTATATTTTTCTAATTCTAGGTTTTTTCCTCCAAAAATAGTATTTCCTCAAAATAGGCCTACACCCAACGGGCCCTAAACATTGACACATGGCTTTTCCTAAGCCACCTAGCCATTGTGTGCTCCCTGAACAACCTCTGCTAGGTTATGGAACTTGTCTGCAAGTTTCCTTCCTCTTGTCTGGACCTACGCGACTCCTCCTATCAGTGCCTCTACTGATTTCGTTGTGATCTCCTCCTTGATCAGTTTTTCACCCTCTGTTTGTACCTACTCCATATTCCTCTTTTCCTCCTCCAATTGCGTAATCAGTTGCGCTGCTTTCTCCTGGAGTGGTTCTACTTCTGCATGTCTCTCTTTTTTCTATCTCTACATGACATTCAAATCAGTCTGCGTCTTCTTCATGTCTTGATTACCTTTCAGGCTCTCTTTAATGCTAATCGTTCTTTGTTAGTTCTTGAGATATTGCATGGCTACACTTAGCCTCTCCTCCTCTTGGTCCCACTGTTGGACTTGCTCATCCTCATCCAGCGCTGTCCAGAGCTGCACCGCTCTGTCAAACAATCTTATTTCTATGCTGACTTGTTTTTCCATTCCTACCATTTGGATTGTAACTTCTTGTTTCCTTTTCTCTCTCACCTCGGGAGGAGTTGTAGGAGTCAATTTTTCTTTTAATTCCTCAATATCTTGCCTATAGTGTTCAATGGTTTTGGCAATAAGGTTGAGTTTCTCCTTTGCGCTTGTGTTCTCTGCCTGCACACTTTCAGGGATGTTATTTTCAACTGCTGTGACACCCTGTTCAATTTTGTCTATGTTCTCCTTTTCTTCCTTGGTTTCGAACTTTACTTGTTCGATCACCAATTCCAAGGCTTCCTTACCATCTCTTATCTCATGCAGTTCCGTTGCATTTTTTCTGGCACATGATTGTACCTCTTGCACGACACTGACTTGGTTCCTGTACAGTGCCTTGGTAGGTATTCTTACTAATACCAACTCTACCTACTCCAGATCCTTCAATGGAATATGTGCTGCAGTTTCATCTATTTGCAGCATATTAGTTGTTAACCTGAAAGTTGGACTCGCCTAGGCAATAATATGAATAGTGTCCTCCTTGATCGGTGTATTCCTTGTCACTATTGTTTCTTCTTCAGGGAAGGATTTAGTTCCCCTTTCAGGCCTCTCTGTTGACCTGATCTGCTTGAGGACCTTCTTTATTCTTACCAAGTCATCTTGTATTTTTCCTCTTTGGTGTTGGGCTTCTTCAAAATCTTTCACTGCGCGGTCCTGCACCTTTTATGCCACAAGGTCTGTGTCATCCTCCATGATAGTGTATTCTGGAAGATGTTTGTGCACTTTCACCTTCTTGCACGATCCTCCTGTATGTATTATTGGCCTCTTAGGGGGCCCGATATCCTGTGGAGTAGATGCCGAGGCATTTTCTTGTGGTGTAGTGTCCCCCACTCCTTGTTCTTTCTGTCCTGAGGTAGTGTCCTTTTTTGATTCCCATGTATTATTCGTCGATGCACTCCCCTTCTTCTATTGCGTTGACTTCTTTCTAGGTTTCCCCAACTTTGTCAAATTTTTGGGCGCAACGGTGCCTACATTTGTACCCTTAGGCAGTTCTTGACTCAAGATTGGAATTCTCCAGTCGTCGTGCCAATACCTTATTACCATTTCTATGTCGTCTTCAATGATGCAGTATCTCAGTTGTATCCATTCCTTCCTCAGATCCCTATGCTCTTGGATCCACATGTTATGCCTCGTCACTCTAAAGATGGCTATGTCCCTGTATTGTGCGACCACGTCTGGAATAGTCCTTCAAGTATTCACAACACTTTCTTGTATCTCTCTAAAGTACCTGGAAAAGGTACATGTGTTAGAAGTTCTATGCTTGGGGTCTGAATTACTCCCCAATGATGTGTACCGCATTGCACGACAACGACCTATATGATCAATAAAATGAGAGTACGGGGGCTCCCTCCACCCCATCAACGCGATCAAAATGAGTAACCATGAGTAGTGGAACTCTGTTCCCAGGTCCTTCACATCTTTGCAGTCTTCGAGGAATAAGTTTAATAGATATAGGTCCCATATGAATGTAGTTCCATTAGCGCACTGCGTTGTAGCTACGACGACCCCAGCATGGCTTTCCTCCCTGAGACATTTCCTAAGAATTTTGCAGGCCATGAGCTTGGAGGCCATCCTCATTGCTATGTCATTGATCCTCTTGATTATGATCCCATGTGATCCCCTCTTTGTATCGTAAGTTTTCTTCATCTCGTTGGCCAGGGATTTCTCCTTTGTTTTTTCATCCAGGTACTGCGCGAGGTTATCACCCATTGATGGCACACTTGTGATGAGTGAAATAAGCTCCATGTCTATTGAGACAGGTTGTTCTAACCATAAGAATCCTCCATGGAGGACTACCATCAACTACTTGACTCAGTTGTTTACTTCTTTCCCCCTTCCAAAATGGGGAATTTCGAGCAGATTCAGAATCCTTGTGTTGGGCAGGCTAGTTGCCCATGGTTTCAGTTGTAGGATTGGGTCTCCAAAGGGGATTGTCTCTATGATGTCCAGGTATACTTGCTGCACAAACTTGGGGAATTTTCCAACATCGGCCATGTCGTGGTATGAATATTTCAACTTCTCAACGCATCCCAAAAGTGTTGGTGTGGTTTTCACTCCCTATGGAATGCACAGTAGTACGATGGTTTCTTCAGGTTGTCTACATAGGGACCTTACCATGTGTTGTTTTCCCTTTCTTTTTGGCAGCTAGCTTGAGGTCCCAACCTCCATCTGTCTCTTTTCTTCATCATACTCTGGTTGGTCGGTAATGTCTTCCTCCAAAACTTCCTGTTGCTGTGCAGACTCTGCTCTGGGTGGTCTTGGCTCTGCGGCCTCTGTGTACATGTTGTCTTTGCCATTTATTAATTGGGCTTCTTCAACCCTTGCTGGCTATTGTACCATGTCTCCGTCGTTTGTAGTGTGACCCTACACACCATTGTGCGGGTCGATTTCCATGGCTCCTCTTGTTGAAGGTTTTATTTCTTCCACCACCGGTGTAGGGATTGTTGGTTCTTCATGTGGTGAAGGAATTGCGTCCACATCGACGAATTCCTCAATCTGATCGGTTTTTTGTTCGACCTCCGCGGTTTCATATGGTACCCTAATGCTTCTTCTAGTTTTCCTCATATTGGCAGCCAAGTATTCATGTAAATTTTATCATGGTAAAATGTCATCTTAAAGGGATAAATTTTTTTATAGCTGCCTCCTTCTTATTGGAAACTTTTTTATCGTTTTGGATTTGAAAAGATTCATTGGGCTAGCTGTGTGTAAGAGTTCATTATTTTTAATCTATCATTTGTTTCGTTCAAATTTCATGACTGAAAGCATGAAATTAGAACAAAATTTGGTTTGAGTGGTCATCATATAGTTTGTGGTTTATTTTCTTTGCAAATGAGATTATACCTAAAGGGAATCTATATTTTCATAAAATTTAAAGTTTGTAAGCCTATCATTTTCATTTTTTGATCCATTACCATAACATTTGAGTTATCCACCTTGGGAGATATGACTTAGTCATTTCTAGCTTTGATTATATGGTTTCCTAGCTAGAGGTGACCAAAGTTTCCATAACAGAAGCTACAGGATTATCCCAAGAGGGAGATCGATGGTTTAAGAACATCAAAATCGAAGGCGTGCCCTGGCGTTTACTCATGGCCTCCAAGAAATCACATTGTTGTCCAAAATGTACACCAATTGCTCTTTTCAAACCCCGATGGCATGGCCTTCTCTTAATTCTTAAGAAATTCATAACCTGTGAAGGTAGATATGGCTTGGTCTTCTTGTATCCTATCTTCTTATTGATGGTTTTTCTAGGTTTCAATTTGAATATGCCTTTTTATCTGTGTAGGAGTCTATAAAAAATGGCTAATTTCTATCAAAGACACAAACTAAACCCATAATCAATCCTTTTCCACCATGGAATCATCCAAATCCTCATGGTTTCGCATCTATCTAAGACTAGGGACAAATGGGAAAATTTCTTGTTTAGAAATAATTTTACCCTACCCGAAAATGTAATAGAATCACCTCTTCATCTCGATGAAAACCCCAGTCCCTTTTGATCTAAGCCCACTATCGAAAACCTATATGTTAATCCACTAGAAGGGCATGAATCCATAGATCAGACCTATGTTTCTATCCAGAAGCCATCAGGTAAGAAGCCACGATGCGATTTCATGCCCATAAAGTCTTTCGAAGAAGTTTTAGATGATTTAAAGGATAGAGTTTCTACTGTTCCAACTCATGAGCCAATTCAGGTTGTTTTAAACGAATCAATTGTCAAGAAAAAGGCAGGTATAAGAAACAACGTAATCCAGATGTGAATTTTACAAACAAGAGACCAGGCAGGCTCATATCTAGAAATTTGAGAAATATCCAGCGTGACCATCTAATCCCGGTGATTGAGGTCGATGATCGCTTTTCCGAGGATGAGATCGATAATTTTATTGCTCAAGAGGGTGTATATGACCAAGTTCTGGGAAATGATTTTGATACTATTGCAACATAGTTCAATTTCATTTCTAATCTCCCATTGTTCCTTAGGAAGCAAGAGGGTTTCTCTGGTATATAACACGACTTGGAACAAATCACAAGACAGGTTAATTTACCCTCTGCAAAACAGGATGAACCTTTACCTACCATAGAAATAGTTCATTGTGAAAGTTGTCTTGATTGGGTTGAGAGATATTATAGGGATATCCTCTATCTTCAAGAACAATTAAACCAAATGGTAGCACGCAAATAATTTCTCGAGAGGGAGAATGACAAGTTGAAAGCTTGTGTTCGATTGAACGCTCACAGGGCGAACAAGAGGATTAAACGGTCTGGTAATGTGATTATTAAAAGCTCAACGAACTTCAACACCATCAAAAATTCAGACTTATCAGATGCTTCTTTGTCAAATCTATGAAATGGTAAATAGTTGTTTTGATTTTTTTTTTATTTGATTCCGTCGGAGAAACAATAGATAGATTCATTTTTTATTTTGTTTTTATTTTGAGTCTAGCTATAGAATCGAAAGATTTTGTAGCTAGTCTATTTAAAATTATTTGTTTTTATTATTATCTAAAATTTGATTTTGTTTTATCATTTTCAGGTAAATAACAGATTATGATGCTATTTTTAAGGAGGAGGAATCATGGCTTAAGCATTCTATAGCTTATTAATTTCCCATTTTTGAAAAACAATGTCATTAATGCAATTATTTTTTATGTAAAGACTCTTACATGAGTATCTTTTTGTTATTCTATTTTTTGTAAAACAAACTTATTTTCAGGGATCATCCTCTATCTTTATGATAGGAGGTAACTGATCTAAGACATGTTTAAATAGCTTTTGTTGCTTGGTGTAAAGGATGTTTTTTCTAGACCATAGAATGGACATATAATTTTGGAAGTGATATGGAGAAAGCAGTTTGTTGTTGGCTTTAGATCTGTGTAAAATGTATTATGTTTGTTCCATTTTTTCTCCTATAATCTATGTGTTATGAAATGTTACTTGTGTTGATTTAGCTTTAGCCTTGTATTCGTATGATATTTCATATCTTTGATTATCTAAATGTTGTCCATTATCTATCGGTCTAGTTTGTACCCATGATCGATCAACTATTTAGGTATTTTTGAGTTTACTTTTGATATTAAATGGTTGATAACATTACTGCCCAGGATTGAAATTTCTTTCGTCCTCAGTGATTGGTTATCTTGAGGTCACAGGATATATAAGTATTTATCTTCTGTTGTTATAACTTCACTCCAAAATATGAAACACTTCCTTGAATTTCTTTAGGAAGTATTATGATTGTTTCTATCATAGGTTTCCACTTAATACATGACAACATGAGTTCACACAATGCCAAGATACAAACTTAGTTTATTATTGTTCATTAGCTAGAGGTTAGTAGATGTATTGTTTTCCTTTTATTTTAAGTTGGTTATATATGAGTGAACAATTATTTCATTATTTGGATGCTAATTATCTTTGTCTATTTTCATGATATCATTACAATCATATTCATTCAGTATTTATTAGCTTATCATTAGAAAGAGTTATGTTCTTACTTAATCTTGTTAGAAACATTATTTCAAGCAACGACTTTCACAATATTTCATGAAAACCTTGTAAACTGTATATAATCATTGTACTTTAACACTATTAGCTCAACATTTTGTAATTAGTGTGTCAATTGTTAGGATCTCATTCCTAGTTAGTATATTTTATTTTCATTGTTTTTTAGGACCCTAGTTTGGCTAACAGAGTTATAAAACCTGTTCGGTTAGATCATACCAAACGACTTGGGTTAAATAGACAACCCCGGTCCAGATCTATCCTTCCCATTGATGGTGTGTCACAAATGGCCATCAACAAATGGTGTTAGAAGGAGGGTCTGAAATTCATTGATGGTGCATGAAGGTTGTAAGAATCCCCCACACAATCATTCTCTTGTCGTGACGCGTAGTTGATTAGACACCAACATTACACTAGAACCAAATACTACCTCAAATAATACCCCTGAAATTCCCATCGAACCAGTGACACCAGTTCCTCAAGGAATTAACGTCCAATAAATTGTTCGACAGTCAATCATAAAAACTCAGAGTGCTTTATCCCGTATTAGACAAACTGATAGATAGCTTAATCAACCTCTTGATTTTACAAATATTCAAGAACAACCTCAAGACACTGATCTTCCTGGATACCCTTTAGGTGGTAATATTAAAAATCCCGCTGAAGGACTTATCCTTTCTACTGGAGGATATGGTATCCCACCATCCCCACCTGGTTCTTCTCCACCTTCTTCAGGAGGTGAATATTCAAATGAAGGTATTTCTTCATATGAACCATATCAAACTTCGACTCCACCAACTCCCATGGAAAACCCAAATAATTCTGCCAGACCTTGGCTCAATCAAGATGTTGTGGTTGTTCCTGGACCCCAACACCCATTGCCTAAACATACGGAGAAATAGCTACCCAAATTTGATCCAGATTCGAAGAAATCATTTTAGGATCACATTAAGAAAATTATGATAGACATTAGACTCCGGAGTGTCGAACACGAAGATGTCATGCATAGATTATTCCCTTACACTTTTGAGGGGAATGCCTCAACCTGGTATTTTGCACAACAGCCTCAGACCATCGTCTCTTGGGACAAGTTTGAAACCTGTTTTCTTGAAAGATTCGGAGATGATAAATCTCCAGAAATCTTGGTAATGGAACTCTCTAGTTTGAATATGAACCTTAAGGAAAAATTTGAATACTTTAACCAAAGATTCCTAATGCTAAAAACAAATCCTTGTAGATTCGATGCCTATAGAAAACCTGATTGTTTCATATTATACTAAGGCCCTGCATAACAACATAGCCATATGGGTTAAAACGTCCAAAAAGAACACATTATTAGAAGCCTTTGAGGGGGAAGTCCTAATTGAGAAGGACATTTTGAGCTTAAAAGATAATCTGAGTAGTGAGGCTGAAACAACTTCATCTTCTAAAAAAAAATAGAAATTCTTACTAGGCCTCCTCAAGATAAAAATCAACAAGAAACATTTGATTTGGAAAGTCTGCAGAAGGCTTTCCATAAATTATCCAATCAGGTCATAGACTTGAAGAGATCCATTGAGGAGGCATCTACGAGTAAAGGAGGCTTCAGACCACCTTTTAGAAAACCTTTTCCTCCAAACCATCCAAACCCAACCATAGAAGGTCTAAACTTCGAAGGTCTACAATATGATTTGCAAATAATATTTGAAGCACATGACAACTTTGTTTCTACTCCTCCTGAAAATCATGATGATATAGTTGAGGAAGAGACACCTGAAGAAGAAGACTCATCTCCTCCCATTTTCGGGCACTTGTCGGACAACATATTTCAAGCAAACTTTGAAACTGTCCATCCCTATAACACTAGAAGTAAAACACAAAACAAACCTTCACCCGAAACAAGTAAAAATGTGATTTCAAAACAGCCAAAGCAAACTGAAATGAGACCAAACTTTGCTGCCCTAGTTTTAGAGTATGATTTAGTTGAAGATCTTAAAAAATTAAGGGCAAATATTTCAGTTTTTGAATTGTTGAAATTTCCACTTATCCTACAAAAAATGCTCCAAAGAATTTCTTAAAATAATATAAAGAATGATCTTATCAACAATAAATCAATAGAAACTGACTCAAACAAAGATAAAGATGTCCCAGGTAAAAAATCATCCAAAAATCAGGATAAAGCGGACACATCAGAAAAAACTGTAGGAAACTTAGATAAAACTGTTTCAGGTACAACCATAAAAAATCAAAAGAATTTTGTTGTTTCTGCATGGAAAAATGTACCTCCTTTTTTATTAACTTTAGAAATTTTCAATAGGAATGTACATAAATGTATGGTTGATTCTGACGCCTCGTCAAATGTAATGCCTTTGTCTATGTGCCAAAAAATTAATGCTGAAGTAAAACCTTCTTATTTAAATATCATTACGTTAGATCGAACTAATGTCAAATTCATTGGTGAACTTAAAAATGTGTTGATAAGATTGTCGTCTAATCCAAAATTTCATCAAGTAATTGATATTATTGCTTTTGACATTCCTGAAGTATATGGTTTATTTTTTAGTAGAGATTGGTCAGAACAGTTGCATGAGTGTTTTGCTACGGACTGGTCTCATTTATGGCTACCAGAAAATTGACAACCCAACAAGATCGGAATAAACAAAGAATGTTACCTCAAGTACATTGTGACAGATCTAAATGACCCAAATGAGCCTTTTATTATTGCTGAAAATTAGATTGAGACGTAGGGAACGAATACCTTTTTTGGTAATTTCATGACTGAAATTTCTTCTATCACCAACCCATAACAACAATCTAAAGTAACGACCTATACTCAGGCAACAACTTTGTCAAGTACACCAAAAATCACTAATGATGAACAAATTTGGTCCTTATATTTTGATGGGTCCAAATCTAGGGAAGGGGTAGGTGCTAGTTGTGTGCTTATCGATCCCATAGGTAACAAAAAATATATTTCCTGTCGATTGGAGTTTGAATGTACTAACAACACAACAGAGTACGAAGCACTTCTGCAAGGACTAAGGAAAGAAATGGACATGAACATGCAAAATTTGGTAGTATTTGGTGATTCTGAAATCATAGTCAAACATGTAAGAAATGAAATACATTGTTTATCACCGCATTTAAAGAATTACCAAAGCGAGGTATGAGGATTAATGCACAAATTTCTATCATTCAATATAAATTCCATTCCTAGGACGAGTAATTCAGAAGCTGATTTACTAGCTAATGTTGCTTCAAAATAGTTGTCTGCTGAAGGTCTTTCTCCTTACACATTCTTGGTTGAATTATTATTCAGGCCATCGATTCCTGACAACATCACAAACTGACGACTATTTTATGACGATCAACAGATCATCAATTTTTTTCACATGGAAGACACCTTCCAAGACGTAGTAATCGATGAAAGAACTCATGATGAAAATCTCCGAGATTTCACGGTAATATATGATCCTCGATCTGCATAATCATCATATGAGATGGTAAACTCTATTCCCAAATATGTTGTCAGATTAGAAAAATTGTATGACCTACATGACAAGTTTAGAGAGGTAGTCAATTGTAAAACAAATAGTTCCTCATTGCTGTACGAAACTGTAAATTTAGGAACGTAAGATCATGATCCGGATTATTTTTGGCACGAAATGAGAGCGGAGATATAATAAAGAAATGTATAGAGATATTACAGATATTCAATAATATAACATAAATGTATCAAAGACGCAACCATAAACATAGATATACATTAATACACGCTTTCTATTAATAAGAGAAATGTACAGAGACTGTAAAAATACAGAGTGAAAGACTCACTAGAATGGTGGCAGCTTATCTCTGAGAAGAGATGTGACGACTACTCGCATTCACAAGAAGATGATTACAACGAGGCTCTGAAGGCCATTTTAAAATAAAAGGGAATGCCAAAATTCCTAGACATCCAAAAACCTAACCCTGGGAGATGAAGCGCCAAAAGTCATGTTGGCCCCGTTTGGGTAAGTTGGTGCATCAACTTCCCAGAGTCATAATTTTTGCATACGATCTCCGTTTTAGGCGTATGATAGCTCATTGGAAAGATATATCCGAGGCCTACAACGATTAAGACAAAAGAGCACCATTAGATGTTATTTTGTGACAACAAAATACCCAAAAAAAACATCGTTTAGGGCCTCAAAATGGCCCCGGAAGTTCAGGACCTGAAAAAACTGCTAAAAATAGTAAATTACCAAAATTGCCAGAAACATATTTTGGGCCAATTGGAGAAGGTGGGTGGCCACTGATATCCACCTGGATTAGATCATCCTCAAAATATCAATCTGGGGAAAGGGTGTTTTGAACAAGAAAGATATGATTTTATAAAAAAATTCAAACAATTTAAGGATGTATTTGCTTAGACATAATAAGATTTAAAGAATTTTGACCCAAAAATAATACAACACGTAATTCCTATGAACCCCAAACCCAACCTTTCCAACAAAAAATTAGGAAAATTCATCCTAAATTGGAACGTATGGTAAAAAAGGATCTAAATAAATTACTCACTGCAAAGACCATTTTTCCAGTCAGGAATACCCAATGGGTGTCCAACTTAGTCCCAGTAAAGAAGAAGAGTGGAGAAATTTGTCTTTGTGTCGACTTTCACAATTTAACCCGAGCGTCTGATAAAGACAATTACCTTATTTCTCCAATGGAAACAATTCTGCAACAAGTATATGGTTATGAAAGACTATCTTTATTAGATGGTTTCTCACGATATAACCAGGTACTCATGTCTCCGTCAGATCTATTGAAAACCACTTTTTGTAACCCATGGGGCACCTACACATTTAGAAAAATGCCTTTTAGATTGATAAATGTCGGTGTCAATTTCCAAAGGGCAATGGACATTGCTTTTCGTGGCCTTATTAATTAGTCATTTGTGGTATATCTAGACGATGTCACTGTCTTTTCCAAAAACAAGATATATCACATGCCTCATATTAGGGTTGTGTTAGAACAATGTTGCAAGTTCGACATTTCACTCAAACCTATAAAATATGTTGGTTGTGGAGCCTGATTATCTTCTTGATTTAGAGGTTTTTTTACTTTCAGCCATGTTTATACCCCATGAAGTATTTACACCCCAGAAGTATGTACACTCTTCCACGCAGGGGAGTGCAGAGGGGGGGTACCCCCTCTACGGGGTTTGGGGGGGCTATCCCCCCGACTTGGGGGCCTGGGGTCAAGCGGGCCCCCAACGGGGGTTCGGGGGTGAAGCCCCTGAAGGAAAAATTGCCTTGTAAATGTATATTGTAATTTCATTGTAAATCTGGAACGTTCATAATAAGGTCGCATATCTAATGGTATAGATTATGTTAGGGTTTTTTTCCCTAGAAGGAAACCCTCTTTTATGAGGAAAATGTATTGCAGTTATGGTTGATTACAAATATTGTATTCTGAGAGAGGAGATTGTGAGAGAAAGAAGAGGAAGTTACAACGAGTTTTGCTGTAGGTTGTATCCCTTCATTTGCTAGATAATAATAAAGGAAGGACCTGGAAATTTCTCTGGTGGACGTAGCCCACAC
>JZKD02S2164842.1:101026-139453 GCA_000966675.3 Picea glauca
CGGTCATAAAAAATCCATTTTTCACATATGAATAGTCGATCGACATCTAGAGAATCTCAGCTTTCCAATGGTGTTGTCAGATCTTAATTTGGAGCTCATGAAGGGATTGAAAAGTTCCCTGAAAGTTTAAGTTTCATTTTTCCATTTGCAATTCAAAACCCTAAACGATCCTTTGTGAACAATGTCTGATATGGAAACAAAGATTTGATTTGATGTTGCCAACTCAGGAGTACAGCCTCTGTTAGCTGTTGATAATCTTGACTTTCCTCAGCGTGCCTCTTTGTAAGCCCCTGTTAGCTGCGGAAAGTATGCACTTTCCACAGCGCGCCACTTTGTAGAAGACCCTCCTTAGCTGTTTAAAGAATGTATCTTTGACAGCATGCCATCCAATAACTGATTTTAAGAACCTTTTAAGATTTGACACTTTCAACAGCGCGCCAACTGATGAAACAATCTCCTTAGCTGTTGAAAGTGGGCACTTTCCACAGTGCGCTACGAACCTTTGAAAACAAGTTAGCTGTGGAAAGTAAAAAATGACAATTTTGAAAAAAGAAGGCTTTACAATCCAAATTATTTTTAAGTCAAACCAAAATTTAAAATTTTGCAGCTAAAAGACTCAACAATGAATTGAGGAAACTATGAATAGCCATGCTATCCACCGTAAAACCCAACCAAAATGATGGTGCTATTTTGGGAGTTAACAGCTGAAAACTGAGAATATCAGTGTCATAATGTATTCTTTCCTCATGGATACTTTCGACTTCTCGGCACTGACTCACCACATTTACGCCATGTCCAGTACGCCCGCTTCAATAGAGAATTCCATCCCTTTCCGCACTTCTTATTCTAGTGACCCTTGGACCCTACCTTCTCCGACTTCGTCAATTAAAGGTCAGTCACATGCTGGCATGGCTATGACACTATTGACAACAGAGATTGCATATCAAGCTATCCTTGACTCTTCTGCCGATCCCGATCATGTTCCCTCATAGACGGTCAAGGAGGATCCAGTTCTTAGGCCCGTGTGGGCCACTTCATTATAGTG
The DNA here is from genome assembly GCA_000966675.3 of Picea glauca. Classification (NCBI taxonomy): domain Eukaryota; kingdom Viridiplantae; phylum Streptophyta; class Pinopsida; order Pinales; family Pinaceae; genus Picea; species Picea glauca. The sequence continues at coordinate 102,072 of JZKD02S2164842.1, forward strand.
TTCACATGATTTCTTGGATGAGACTTTGCCTTCGGACAAAGACATCCTTGAAGACATGAATGTTTTCAAGAGACCTTGGAACGATATGCATCATCGATCTTATTTTCTCCCAAGTCTTGAAAGAATTGAGCAAGATGATTTTATATCTACCCTGAGTGAGATAGTCGGTCACACCGTAGTTCCACTTGATACACATGGAATTTACATCGAAGGGAATATGGTGAGTATTTCTCCTACTGTCCAGATCGATATCTCTCGTACCCCTGGCAAGATTGAAAATGTAAATATAGGTGCAGATTGTTCGCCAGAAGAGATTCTGATCTACAACAACCTCTTCAAAGAATTTCGAGACGTATTCACTTGGTCATATGAAGAGATGCCAGGGATCGACCCCCGTATTGTCAAACATGATATTAGGACTTACCCAGATGCTAAACCCGTTCGACAATGTCTTAGAGATGTTAATCCTAGGAAGGCCCCCGCTATTAATGCAGAGGTAGAGAAGCTACTTAATGTCGAATTTATCTACCTGGTTCCCTTGATCAAATGGGTATCCGACCCCATTTCCATGAATAAAAAGCAAGGAACCATCCACGTGTGTATGGACTTTCACGACCTAAACAAGGCATGTCCTAAAGATAACTTCCCCACGCCTTCCATTGATAAGATTCTTGATGAATGTGCGGGAAGTGAAATATTTTCTTTTATGGATGGATTTTCAGGCTATAACCAAATCCAGATCAAACCCAAAGACCAACATAAGAAGGCATTCATATGTCCTTGGGGCACATTTTCATACCATAAAATGCCTTTCGGCTTGAAAAACACTGGAGAAACCTTCCAACGAGCCATGACTCTCTCTTTTCATGATCTCTTCTCTTTTCATGATCTCAAACACATAGCCGAAGCTTACCTCAATGATCTTTCTGCTCACTCTCGCAAGAGAGTGGATCATGCTATTCACCTTCGACTAGTTTTTGAAAGATGCCGCTACTTTAGAATCCGACTCAATCCTCATAAATTCATATTTTGCGTTAGATCTGGTCATCTCTTAGGATTCTTAATCTCTGAGATAGGGATCATGGTAGATCCACTTAAGGTTGAGGCAATTCTTCAGTTGCCTCCCCCATGTACGATTAGACAACTTCAAGGTTTACAGGGGAAAGCTAACTTTTTGCGTTAGTTTATTGTGAATTATGCCAATATCACTAAGGGTTTCATGCACCTATCGAAGAAAGACACCCCGTTTATTTTGGATGAGCGAGCCCAAAAGTCTTTTGATGCTTTAAACAAAGCCTTGGTAGCAACCCCTCTGCTGAAATCTCCTGATTACAGTAGAGATTACTTGTTGTATATTTCCACATTTGAAGAGACCAATGGTATGGTTCTAGTTCAGGAGAATGATGAGCTCCATGAGCACATCATCTACTATCTCAGTCAAAATTTAGTTTGTCCTGAACGTAATTACTCACACATTGAAAAGCTAGCTTTGGCTACCATCCACACAGTCCAACATTTACGAAACTATATATTTCTTTGCAAAGCTACTGTGGTTGTTGATGTTAATCCATTTCAATACATCCTCACTAGACATATCATAGGCAAAAAATATAATAAATGGATTGTCGTCTTACAAGAATTTTATCTCGACTTTGCTTCATCCAAGTCGAAGAAATCACTAGTTTTCGCAGAGTTAATATCCAATTTCCCACGATTAGACGAAGATGTTATTCATTTTGATTCGTTCGCAGATGAACGCATTTTCCTTGTCTCGTCGTCCGACCCCTGGTATGGAAATATTTTTTTATATCTTCAAACCTTGAGTTTTGCTCAACATCTCTCGTGAGATGATCAATGACGTGTTAGATACCAAGCCAAAAAGTATACAATCGTCGGAGACACTTTGTATCGTTGAGGAATAGATAGTATCTTACGACGTTGCTTAACTCATGAGGAAGCCACGTTAGTCCTTAATGATTGCCGCAAAGGGGCTTGTGGTGGTCATCTATATGGGCTTGCGACAACCCAAAAAATCTTGCAAGCAAGTTACTTTTGGCCCACCATCTTTAAAGATTGTATTGAAGCGGTTCAGAAGTGTCACCCCTGCCAAGTGTTCACTCGAAAAATGCGCTCGCACCCAGGCCCTCTTCACCTAGTCATTACCATCGGTCCCTTCACCAAGTGGGGAGTAGATTTCATTGATTGCAACCCAACTTCAGCTGGGGGGCATCAACACATTATCATGGCTATTGACTACTTCACCAAGTGGGCTGAAGCCATGCCTACCATGAAATCTGATGGGAAGCTTGCAAATTTTTTCGTATTCAACCAAATTATCGCATGGTTCAGAATTCCAAGTGAGATTGTCACTAATCATGGTAGTCATTTTCAAAATGAAATGATGATAGAACCAACATCTAAGATGTTGTTTAAACATGATCACTCATCTCCTTATTACCCCCAGGAAAATGGGAAAGTAGAGGCCATCAATAAGTCTCTCAAGACCATCTTGCAAAAAACTGTCAGTCGGAGCAATTCCAACTGGCACATCATGTTATATCCCACACTTTGGGCATACTAAACCTTGGTTAATACTGCCATCGATTTTTCTCCTTTTCAGTTACTACACGGTGTGGAGTCGACACTTCCTGTTGAATGCGAAATCCCTTCTCTCAAATTGGCAGTTGAGCTCCTACCTGACACCTCATATTTAGAGTGATTCCTTGTACACCTAGAGAGTCTTGATGAGCAGCCTTGGGACGTCTTTATGGCTATCGAGGCAAACAAGAAGCGTGTCAAGGTTCAGTACGATAAGTCTGTCTGTCCCCGGTTGTATGTTGAGGGTGACTTGTTCCTCTTGTATGACCAAGCCAAAGAACCGCTAGGGGCAGGAAAGTTTATACCCATGTGACATGATCCTTATATCATGCAACGTGTTCTATAAAAAGGATCCTACGAGTTGGAATATTATGAAGGGAATAAATTGGCTAAGCCCAGAGATTGGCTCTACTTAAAAAGGTATTATGCTTGAGCCCTGGGCTTGGGAGAAACCCTTTGTATACTAATGTAAATTTAGTGCATATACACCTTTTCCCCTTTTTTTTATTTGTCTTTGATCGAGGTGGTTATCGGTGTCCACCCAACTTTTTCGACTGGCTCAAAACAATTTTTTGGCAAATTTGGCAATTTACTATTTTTAGCAGTTTTTAACTTCCCAGGCCATTTTGAGGGCCCAAATGAAGGTTTTTCTAGATTGATGTTATAAATGATATTTGAAGGCATTATTGAGCCCCCAAAATGAATCTCCTCGATGATACCTTTCCAACGAGCTATCATATGCCTAAAACGGAGATCGTATGCAAAAGTTATGACCCCGGGAAGTTGATGTACTAACTTACCCAAATGGGGCCCACATGACTTTTGGCGCTTCATTTCCTAGGGTTAGGTTTTTGGATGTCTAGGGTTTTTGGCATTCCTGTTTATTGTAAAAAGGCCTTCAGAGCCTCATTGTAAGGATCTTCTTGTGAATGCGAGTAGTCGTCACATCTCTTCTTAGAGATAAGCTGCCACCATTCTAGCGAGTCTTTCACTCTGTATTTTTACAGTCTCTGTACATTTCTTTCATTAAAAGAAATCGTGTATTATTGTATCTCTTTGTTTATGGTTTCATCTCTGATATATTTCTGTTATATTATTAGATATACACGATATCTCTATGCATTTCTTTATTATATCTCCACTCTCATTTCTGCCGAAAATAATCTGGATCAGTGGTATCAGAGCAGGCTGCTCTTAATCATTTTTTTCAGTGCATGTCCCCAATGAGGTCCGAGTATAGAAATTTGGGTCTCAAGCTTGTCTCTCTTGAATACAATCACTCTCTCACACCCAATAAATCCTCAATGGTGGAGGAAAAGAAAAACGATGGAGAAGACGATCCTATCAATCTGTTGTTTGAGCAAGCTCTCACACGACAGAGGGATGAAATGATGGAGAATTTTGCTCACATCCTTCAATGCTTGCTGATAGAATCAGGCGCATTTTCATCAAGCGACCACTTTGGAGGCACCTCGACTTTCAAGGTACAAGTTAATTTTGATATTCCTTTATTTGAAGAACAAATAGATGCAAAAGCCCTAGAAAAATGGTTAACTCTACTAGAAGGTTATTTCTCTGTTCACAATTTTTATGACAAAGAACAGATCACCTTCGCACTCCTTAAATCTCTCCATAATGTCAAACATTGGTGGGAAACTTACTGGGAGAAAATTTCCACAGAGGAGTCTGGAATATATGGGGCCGATCCTACTTGGGAGTTTTTTGTGAATGCGGTAAAGGAACAATATTACCCTGTTGGAAACTATGAGGACCAGTACATGAGATGGACCATACTACGGAAAGAGAGGGGCCAAGAAGTTATGGAGTTCACCAATACCTTCCATACCTTGCGCACTAAGATGGGTATCAAAGACTCCGAGTGACATTTGGTTCTGAAATACTGTGGGGCTCTACAGAGATACATCCAGACTGAAATGGATTTTCTAGACATCTCATCACTCAGTGCTTCTTATCGATATGTTGTTAAAATCGAGCAGAAATTTAAGCACCAGAACAAACAAGATTTTGGGTCTACAAATCCACAACAACCAAAGTATGATAAAGATGGACCTAACAAACAGTCTCTCGAAAACCAGTCCAAGACACAGGAAAAGAAGGGTCACAGGAAGACAAAGAAGGACACCGGAAAATGGTGCGAGTTCCACAAAAGACCCTAGCACAACATCGATGAATGTTGCTCAAAACAGTCATTGGTGGCCAAATCAAAGGCAAAGAGCCGAACCCTGATTCAGAATCTGATTCTGAAAATAACGGTAAAGGACAAATCATTGACGTAGACCCCACTGTTATTGTCGCGACTGCAACAATTCAACCAGAAGAACCAATAGATCCTGAAGAGGGGGAGTGCCTTTTTCATTCACAGATGTGGGTGAAGGGGACCTCACTGCATTTTATTGTTGATAACGGAAGCCAGAAGAACCTCATCTTAGCAGAGGTCGTCAAATAGTTGGGATTGTCGACAATACCACACCCACAGCCATACAACATCGGGTGGCTTCACCAAGGACGAGATCTTCATGTCAGCTAGAAATGTCAATTGTCATATGACATCCAGCCCTTCAAGGATGAGGTATTATGTGATGTTTCCCCACTGGATGTCTGTGATGTTCTCTTGGGCCAACCATATATGTGGAAGTGCCATGTTGTTTATGAGTCTTGACTCCGCAGTGTCATTGTTACTTTGGGGGGTCATCTCTACAGAATACCAGAGGTAGTTCCGACTACTGTTCCACCTAAAAAGTGTTGCAAGGTAGTATCTCATACTGCAAAATTCAACTTCTTCACAATCTGTTCAAAAGGGGAACAAAAGGACACTGCAACCACTACAGCTTCTCCCTAAGCATCTTCTATCCAATAGAAGCAGGTCGACAAGGTTGCAAAAAAGTGCAAAGAGTCCTTCTGCACACCGTCCTCTCATGTAGCCTGAATTTTTGAACATCCTCAACCTCAATAGGTTCATGGAAGACGTCCACAAACTGACCAGCGTGACGTCTCCAACAAGGCAAGCAGCTCACCAAGATGCAGATTCAGTAAACGCTTTTCCCTCTCCCCTGGAACTCAATTCAATGGAGACCATTGCTTCCTAAGGAGGGAGGATTGATCTAGGTGGATATCGGTGGCCACCCACCTTTTCCGACTGGCTCAAAACAATTTTTTGGCAAATTTGGCAATTTACTATTTTTAGCAGTTTTTAACTTTCGGGGCCATTTTGAGGGCCCAAATGAAGGTTTTTAATTATAAAGGTTATTATTTATATCCAAAGTCATTATATATCCCCCAAAATTAATCTCCTCGATGATACCTTTCCAACGAGCTATCATATGCCTAAAACGGAGATCGTATGCAAAAGTTACGACATCGGGAAGTTGATGTACTAACTTACCCAAACGGGGCCCACATGACTTTTGGTGCTTCATCTCCTAGGGTTTAGGTTTTTGGATGTCTAGGGTTTTTGGAATTCCCGTTTATTCTAAAAAGGCATTCAGAGCCTCATTGTAAGGATCTTCTTGTGAATGTGAGTAGCCATCACATCTCTTCTTAGAGATAAGTTGCCACCATTCTAGTGAGTCTTTCACTCTGTATTTTTACAGTCTTTGTACATTTCTTTCATTAATAGAAATCGTGTATTACTGTATATCTGTGTTTATGGTTGTATCTCTGATATATTTTTGTTATATTATTGGATATACACAATATCTCTATGCATTTCTTTATTATATCTCCGCTCTCATTTCTGCCGAAAATAATCCGGATCAAGCTTGCTTATCGAGTTTTCCATTGTGTTGGCAGATGTCAATAGAGTCTTTGGTCTATGTAGGATTCGTAGACAGAGCCAGTTGTCATACACGGAACTCATCTTCCACTGCTTGGGTGATTTACTTGCCCGAGGGTCTACTAGTGTCTTCAGGTGGCGTATGCCTAGGGCCATCCACGAATAATGTGGCTGAATACAGCGCCATCATAGAATTATTGCATGATGCTATCTCACATGGTATTCTCTCTATAGAAGTGAACCTGGATTCTTAGTTAGTCATATGTCAGTTGAATGGTCGTTACCATGTGTGTGATCCGACGTTACTCCGTCGATTCCTACGGGTACACCTTTTAGAACAACAATTTGATTTTATTACATACTTTCACATTCCTAGAAGTTCTAATCATGTATCTGATGCCTACGCTAATTATGTTTTGAATTTTCATTTGTCACATTAAAAAAGAAAAGAAAAACATTAAATCAATGTACACATTGTAAGATATAAGTACAACTGAAGATCCATCTTTATATATTTCCAAAAAATATGGTGTTTTATATTACAAAATTGGGGCTAAAACCCTCAAAAATACATATACAGTCGATATACATGTCCCATGACATCTATGCATGTGGTGCCGGATGAGTCTTGTGATAGAAAACCACGGCGTTGGTGAGACGCTGGAAGAGTCGTACCCATGCTCTAGGTACACTGACAACCTACCTCTGCATGGCTTCAGGTAGATCCTCCACCTGAACCATAGGAATCCTCTGTGTCAAACGCGACAGGTTTCCCTGCACGTTTTGAAGGACTCTCTCCACCTCTCCTCCCACTACCTCATCTCCCCGGTGCCTCTACCTATGTCGTAGGAATCCCTCTGGCCGTTGTGGACCCACATCTGCAACCACACAAGTATCAAGTTAATATTTAAAAACACCATCCAAAAAATATTTTTGTTCTTTTAAATACAAAAATACAAAAAATATTGTTTACCTATGGCACCATAGGTGACTCCTGGTAGAAACGACATATTAGGATCACCTCTGAAATCAATTCCCACATAGGGATAGTCATCCAGATCTATGATTTGTCTCCTCCACCAGAAGAAAAAATCATCGTTGTAGGGTGTCACCACCCTACCTCCCCCCTGCCATCTCATGACCTTGATCCATCGCGCCATAGTTGGATCACGTGGCCCTCTAGGAATGATCTCCACTCTAGGTCCCAGGATTGGGATCCACTCGAAAAAGATGCTACAAAGGATAGAGGCAAACCCAAAGTTTCACTTTCCCCCTGCTTGCACTCTGTCAGCTGACCTTTCATATTGGTTAGTAGTGAGGTACACCAATCGTACACGGTAGGTATTGCACACTCCAGTGTGTAAAACATAATAGGTCTCGATGCTTGATGCAGTGAGGATGACCCTATGATCCTAGTAAGTATGAGAACAATAATCTTCAGGATGAGGTTACCTATATCCTGGATAGGGATTTGACTTCCCACCATGGGAGTCCCTACAACACAGTGGGCCTCAATGTATTCTTCGACCTTCATCCCACTCCAAGACCCACGTGACTTGAGGTCCACGACCTCTCCTTGGCATGAAAGTCCTGTCAAGAAGTAGATGTCCTCTACTTCGATCCTTAATGGTTGTCCATCAAGGATAAATATCTCGCTATCTGGATCCCAATAGCCCACCAACATTTCCAATAACCTCACTTGGGCCCTCAATCCTTTGAGATCCAAAAACTTGTATAGACCACATATTTTTAATGCTGCTTGAGCCCTTGGGTCCTGATCCCCTGTTGCATCTACCTCATCATGCTCTCTCTCCCTCCACTCCAACACCATCCTAAAAAAACCAAATCAATTTTTGAATTAGAAGCTTATCTTTTGCCATTTTGCGCAAGTATATGCAAGTTATCCAAGAACAGTCGTGGGTAGGGCCTGATATACGCTCCTTATAGTTCACAGAGGGGTGTATATCTGGTCGTATACACGACATATTAGTAGAAACCCACTTATACCAAAAAATTCAATTTGTGCCCTTAAAAACTAAAAAAATGGAGCCTAATTCAAAATTGTAAACCATTGAATTTGAAGAGGATGGGATGAAGAGTTACCTTGACCAGACGATTTGCGATTCCGTTGCCTATTTATCCCGTGATCTCCGTTTGAATTCTGGAGGTATGTTAGTCCAAATTGCACTATTTTGGGTGAAAATGAAATTGACATAGTAAATTTTGATTTTATTACTATTTATAAAACATTTTTACCCATTTGATATAGTTTTATTCTATTATTTTGTCTAATGGACTAATTCAAAAATGGTTTTAAGATGGTTTTTGTAGTTTCGACTCAATTTTCTTACAGATTTCAACATCATGGTTGGTCGTTCGTCTCCTCAGGCGGGTATATTCATAACCTAACATATATGATAGGTATTAACTACATCGTGTAGTTTTTCATTATCCTTCAATTACCACTTTTTATGCCTTAGGTACGAACCCATTTATTGCGATGCATTAAACTCCATCTGCTATCATAACATCGTTAATAAATGGTAGAGACTTACCAAACATGGGTACCCTAGTTAGAACCTCTTTGTCATTTGGTTCCCATGCCAAGTTTTTTCTTTAGGACCAAGAGTCCATTAGAATTCAATACATGAATTTACAATAAGCCTTATTTATCATTCATGCACACGTGGCCTTATTACCCGCATACTCCCAAAAAATGAGTCTTAGTTATGCTCTTTACTGACTCGTTATTAAAAATTGAAAATATCGTCGAGTGATTTGTCCCTTTCACACTCGTTAAAATTGGATTTGAAAGATCATGAGTTTTAGTTAAGCTCATTTCCGAATCGCTATAAAAAATGGAAAAGATCGTCGAGTGAACTTGTCTTTTTCACACTCGTAAATTGGATTTGAAAAGACGTCTATTTGGCACAATTTTACCCCTTTTTCACACCAAGTAGACTAAAAGGTATAAAAAAGGACATTTTTTGGTGTTAAATTGTGATTGAATCCCATGCCCTTGCTTGCAGTATTGAGCCTTTAGCCGGTTCTCGCTTTGCATTATAAACCATGGCCCAAGCAATTTGGATCCTCAACGAAGCAGAGCCTTGTTTATATCCTTCGCAATTTGACACCCTATACCCCGGAAGGAACATCACCCTGAGTGTCCATCTCTTGCATGAATTTCCTTGCATTGAGCATAGGTATGTTCCACTGCTGGAACTAGTTTTTCTTACTTACGTCACTCGTTCCCTCCTCTGTATCATAGCATTCACTTGTTATGAAAAAACAAAAAAGACGGGCGGGAAGGGAGTACTATATTGTAATTGGTAGTAATCGTGTCACCTTTGAACAGGGCACAAAGTTATTGAGCCCTTGCATCATCATAATCGTGGGTTTAGCATGGACTTAGGAAGCTGATCTTGTTATATATTTTTCTCTACCGACTGGTTAATCTTCTAGTCACTATAGAGAACATTATGTATTCCTCCTGCATCTAGTTGTCACATCATTAAGTCTATGCTACCGGAGTCCACTGTATGTCTGATGCTCTTGTAAGTAAGTCTATCAACCTGTGTCAGCCACTCCTCAGAAATATTGACTTTGCATGTTAGCCATACCCTTAGTTTGTCTCAGAATCACATGATACTTTGGTCTTATGATGCACCTTGGCCCTACTTTCATCATTGGTAGGTCACTCTGAACCCAACAATCGACATTTCATCATGGGTCGTTGACTGGATGGTTTCCCTTGTGTTCAACGACAAGAAATATATTCACACTTTGGGATTCATGCAATGTCTTGGATGCCATTAACCTTATTGGTGGTTTCCTTGCCTTTGTCAGTAGTTTTCATCATGGGATGTTATTCATAGGATCTTTTTCATGTATCGCTTGCAATCGGCACACGCAAAAGATGCACAGGGTCGTTGGTTCATGAACATGTTCTTCGTCTGATCTCCACCAAATCATGAAGCTCCTACTTTGTTCCTCCTTTTGACTGATGAGAGATGCCTTCATGCTCTCCTTTCAGTGGGTCTCTTTCCATCGACTTCAGCTCATGTATTTTGGATATGAGACCTAGATTTTTATGAGTACCTTGAGGCTTGCAGTCATTAGTGGCAGGCTCTCTCGCCATTGACAGATGGGAATACACCAATGTCTGCTGATCAATGGATCTCTCAAGTGTTCGACACAAGATCCTTTATTCACATTTGTAGAGATGTACTCAGTGCCTTCATACCCATTTTCATCATTGGTAGGTTGTCTTGTGTTTGTTAATGGTATACCTCAATGACTGGTAATCAAACGATGTCTCATCGTGTTCGACCTCAACTCATTTATTCACATGATGTAAACTTGCACCATTGGCGGTTTGTATTGAAGACTTGAAGACATCACTTTGTGGATGTAGCTTTCCTGAGTTGTTACTTCCATTTCATTGGACCAGTACCTATTTGACTTCAGCGATCATGGGAGATTAGATTGTACTCCATGGTATACAAATATCTTTAGATTGATTTTGAGACCAGTTTCACTAGGCCTTGTTCGTGACTATGACAACTATTGGCATGTAACCACATTTATACTTGCCTACTCATGGCCATGAAAACTTGTTGGTATATTTTCCATGTGGATCTGCATTGTATTCTTGGCATTCATATATGCAAAGTCAGTACATAATGTAATGAGCAATTGAGTTTGTCCAGCTGGTTCTCTACCATTCCACTTCTGGGTTATTTAAAATGTATTTCAGCCATCTCAGATACTCCTTTGATCTCACAAATTAGGGGGCATATGTTATAGAAAGATTTTCCTCACCATTGCTATCTTGCATAGAGGGCCTTTTTCCATTTCCCTATGCAGACTTATCAACCCCCTTTTTGATAAATCCAGAGCCAAAAATATATATTTTTCCACATATATGCTCCCTAACTTCTTTGCAAGATGCGTATACAAAATACAAAATGAGGTCGGGTTTCCATGTCACGACATAAGATCTCTGACCTTTGGCCTTCCATATACTAGAAACGTTCTGACTCGGCCCTTCAGTTGCATTCTGGAAGCTATAAGAGCACAATTTTGAGGTATGGAAAAAGAGGAGAAAGCATTCAACTTTGAGAGCAAAGTTACTCTGGAGAAATTACTTCATATTGAGTCTGCATCCCTTTGTCCCTCAAGTCTGAACATAGTGTTCAACCCCCAAGATATTTCCTTATTGTTGAGAGGACCTCATTACCTCTTTGCTATGAGCTTGCCTTTGGTGGAGGATTGAAGTGGTGGAGAACCGGTTGGAAGGAACTTGGTTTCTTGGTTTTGAACCCTGCCGACATGAAAGTCTATAATGTTGATACTTTTGTTGATCAATTATTAATAGAAATAATCCTTTCCTGTCCCATTGATATCTTGCAAATATATGATTATTATCCATGGGCATGTTTGTAATGTTTATTAATGGATTGTGCTATCTGATGTGCTAACTTATTTTATATATTGTCACTATATACTTGCATCGCTTGTTTGTTGATAACTTCTTGCAGGTGCAAAGCTGTGGATCAAAGAGCTCAACGGTGGAATGACATCAAACGATTGGATTGAGGTAGGATTCTTTCTCGTATTGCACATTATTTTATATAGCACATGTTAGATTTGAGTTTATTTCTGCAGTCACACCTGTCTGTTGTGGTTTACCCTTGGCCATAGATATTTTTTCCCTTGTAACACCCCTGCGATCTAAACGAGATATCGAATTACAATTTTTGGATAGAACTTTATCCAATACTATGAGTGTGTTATTTTTCCTGAGTTATTGTCGAAATGCTTGATCTGTCTTTTAACTATTTCTAAAAATTATTGCTGACTCATCTGTTCCCTAATATGAAGTTCTGATGATGCAGGGATAACTGCTTCACCTAGCATGTCTCATTGTTGGCAACCAAGTATTCATGTAAATTTTATCATGGTAAAATGTCGTCTTCAAGGGATACAATTTTTTATAGCTCCCTCCTTCTCCTTACAAACTTTTTTATTGTTTTAGCTTTGAAAAGATTCATTGGGATAGCTGTGTGTAATAGTTAAGTATTTTTAATCTATCGTTTGTTTTGTTCAAATTTCATGACTGAAAGCATGAAATTAGAACAAAATTTGGTTTGAGTGGTCATCATACAGTTTGTGATTTATTTTCTTTGCAAATGAGATTACACCTAAAGAGCATCTATATTTTCATAAACTTTAAAGTTTGTAAGCCTATCATTTTCATTTGTTGATCCATTACCATAACACATGAGTTATCCACATTGGGAGATATGACTTAGTCATTTCTAGCTTTGATTACATGGTTTCCACATTTGACATATGATGGATTGCGCAACTAGCAGAACTTTGGTTTAATTCGAAATTTGAATGTTTCCCCTAGAAGTTGTATCATGGTCTTGTTGTCCTAGTATATAACTCACACACTTACCTTCAAACATCATCCCTTCATCCTGGATAGCTCATGTCTGCATTCATTGTTGCATGTGGTAAGATTTTATGCTTTGGCCTTGGAATTCATTTCACAGAATGGTTAACTGTTTTGTGTGTCTTCTGGTTACTACCCACTCAAAGATCCAGATGGTTTTTATGGTAGCCTCCCAAATCCTTAGGTATCAGGTTCTTCCTGATTATGCAGACCTCACCCTAGATTTCATGTTTTGGAGGACCCAACCCACCTCTCGCTACCTCTTTTGTTTCTTTGTAACCATATCTATGGATCGTATAGTGAGGATCAAGCCCAACGGTTCACAGGTTCTCCTCTCTCATGATGATACCATGGACGACCTTGTGGTGTATGGCTGGGATAGTTTCATCAAACGGTTTGAGGGTTACCACCTCGCAGTGGCCCAAGATTTTTCTCATTCTTTTGATCACACCAAGGCTAATATTGGGGATCTGCAGCTAGAGGTGATCGAAGTTTCCATAGAAAAAAGTATAGGATTATCCCAAGAGGGATATCGATGGTTTAAGAACATCAAAATTGAAGGTGTGCCCTGGTGTTTACTCATGGCCTCTAGGAAATCACATTGTTGTCCAAAAGGTACAACAATTTCTCTTTTCAAACCCCTATGGAATGGAATGCTCTTAATGCTTAAGAAATTCATAACCTATGAAGGTAGATATGGCTTGGTCTTCTTGTATCATGTCCACTTGCTTATATTTTTTCTAGGTTTCAATTTGAATATGCCTTTTTATCTGCATAGGAGTCTACAAAAAATGGCTAAGTTCTATCAAAGACAGAAACTAAACCCACAGTCGAGCCTTTTCCACCATGGACTCATATGAATCCTCGTATTTTCACATCTATCTAAGACTGGGGATAGTTGGGAAAATTTCTTGTTTAGAAATAATTTTACCGTACCCAAAAATGTAATAGACTCACCTCTTCATCTCAATGAAAACCCCAATCCCTTTCGATCTAACCCCACTATCGAAAAACTATGTGTTGATCCACAAGAAGGCCATGCATCCATAGATCAAACCTCTGTTGCTATCCAAAATCCATCAGGAAAGAAGACACGATGTGATTTCATGCCTAGAAAGTCTTTGGAAGAAGTTTTAGATGATTTAAAGGATAGAGTTTCTATTGTTCCTACTCATGAGTCGATTCAGGTTGTTTTAAACAAATCAATTGTCAAGAAAAAAGGTAGGTAAGAGAAATAGAGTAATCCAGATGTGAATTTTACAAACAAGAGACCAGGAAGACTCATATCTAGAAATTTGAGAAATCGCCAGCATGATCATCTGAGCTCGATCCCGATGATTGAGGTCGATGATCGTTTTTTAGAGGATGAAAACACTAATTTTATTTCTCAAGAGGGTGTATATGATCGAGTTCTAGGAAATGATGTTGATACTATTGCAACACAGTTCGATTTTGTTTCTAATCTCCCATCATTCCACAAGAGGAAAGAGGGTTTATCTGGTATACAACACGACTTGGAACAAATCATAAGACATGTTAATTTACCCTCTGCAAAACAAGCTGAACCTTTACCTACCATAGAACCAGTTCATTGTGAAAACTGTCTTGATTGGGTTGAGAGATATTATAGGGATATCTCCTATCTTCAAGAACAATTAAACGAAATCGTAGCATGAAATTCATTGCTCGAGAGGGAGAATGACAAGTTTAAAACCTGCGTTCGATCGAATGCTCATAGGGCGAACACGAGGATTAAACAGTGTGGTAATGTGATTGTTAAAAACTCAACGAACTTCAACACCATCATAAATTTAGACTTATTAGATGCTTCTTTGTCAAATCTATGAAATGATAAATAGTTGTTTCGATTTTATTTTTTTTCATTTGATTTTGTTGGAGAAACAATAGATACATTCATTTTTTGTTTTGTTTTTATTTTGACACTAGCTACAAAATCAAAAGATTCTGTAGCCAGACTATTTAAAATTATTTGCTTGTATTATTATCTAAACTTTGATTTCGTTTTATCATTTTCAGGTAAATAACAAATTATGATGCCATGTTTAAGGAGGAGGAATCATGGGTTAAACATTCCATAGCTTATTAATTTCCCATTTTTGAAAAACAATGTCATTAATGTAATTATTTTTTATGTAAAGACTCCTACAGGAGTATCTTTTTGTTATTCTATTTTTTGTAAAACAAACTTATTTTCAGGGATCATCCTCTATCTTTATGACAAGAGGTAACTAATCCAAGACATGTTTAAATAGCTTTTGTTGCTTGGTGTAAAGGATGTTTTTTCTGGACCATAGAATGGACATATAATTTTGGATGTGATATGGAGAAAATAGTTTGATGTTGGCTTTAGACCTATGTAAATTGTATTATGTTTGTTCCATGGTTTTCTCCTATAATTTCTATGTTATGAAATGTTACTTGCGTTGATTTAGCTTTGGTCTTGTCTTCACATGATATTTCATATCTTTGATTATCTAAATGTTGTCCATTATATGTCGGTCTAGTTTGTACCTGTGATCAATCAACTATTTAGATATTTTTGAGTTTACTTATGTTATTAAATGGTTGATAACATCACTGCCCAAGATTGAAATTTCTTTCGTCCTCAGCTATTGGTTATCTTGAGGTCACAAGATATATAAGTATTTATCTTTTTGTTGTTATAAATTCACTCCAAAAAATGAAACACTTCCTTGAATTTGTTCAAGAAGTATTATGATTGTTTCTGTCATAGGTTTCCACTTAATACAGGACAACATGAGTTCACACAATGTTGAGAGACAAACTTAGTTTATTATTTATGATCAACTAGAGGTTAGTAGATGTATTGTTTTCCTTTTATTTTAAGTTGGTTATATATGAGTGAACAATGATTGCATTATTTGGATGTTAATTAGCTTTGTCTATTTTCATGATATCATTACAATCATATTCATTTAGTATTTATTAGCTTAACGTTATAAAGAGTTATGTTCTTACTTAATGTTGTTAGAAACATTATTTCAAACAACGACTTTTGCAAGATTTTATGAAAACCTTGTGAATTGTATATAATCATTGTGCATTAACACTATTATCTCAACATTTTGTAAATAGTGTGTCTATTGTTAGGATCTCATTCTTAGTTAGTCTATTTTCTTTTGATTGTTTTTTAGGACCCTAATTTGGCTAATAGAGCCATAAAACCTGTCAAGTTAGATCATACCAAATGACTTGGGTTAAATAGAAAACCCCAGTCTGGATCTATCCTTCCCGTTTATGGTGTGTCACAAATACCCGTCAACACCTCCCTGCTTGGCTCGACGCGCCCATCTTCGGTGGTGCCATCATGGGTACTGGTCAATTTTTTTCAAATAGGTTCCAACTAGTTCGCATTGTGTTCTCCGTCAATTCACTTCTTCTCTATGTGGTCTCTATCACTACAAGTTCATGATTTCACAATAAGCCGTATGTTCCCTGCATTTCCCCTTTATATAGAAGATGTCGTGAAAATTCTTGGAGAACCTTCGTTGGATGCGATTAATGAAATGATGCTTTATGAGTATGTTCCATTTAATTTCATAAATGACTCCAGTTGGCACCTTTTTTTTGCAATCGTCATTTTTCATTTTTTTTTTCTTTTTATGAACGTTAACCCCTTTTCCAGTGCACTGAAAGTTTTGAGTGCGTGGTATATTTTTGTTGTAACATTTCCTTAGTGTGCAGTGTGTCGACCATATGTTGCACATGAACATTTTTCCTTTCGTTGCGTTGAGTCCACTTTCTGTTGCGCGTTGTATTTTCCAGTATTTTTGTATTTTCTTTCTTTTTCCTTCTTTTCCTCCTTTTTGTTTCTTTTTCTCAGTTTCTCTATCTTAACTCCTACTATAATACACTATGTACATGTTTTCTTATTGTGCTGTAACTTTTAAATGTTAGGAGGTCGACTGTCCCTGTACAATTTTAGTCGACTCCCATTGATCATTCCTTTATGTTCTGTGACTTCCAATTCTTTTAACTATATAGATCCCCCATATGTGATAGTATTTACTTCATATGGTCCCAACCAGGGCATTCTGAATTTACCTAGATGCGGAAGAAATTTACTGTCATAAAGAAAGACTAGATTTCCCTCCTTGAAATTCTTCCTCTTGATATGTCTGTCATGCCAAGATTTGTCTCTTGATTTTTTTACTTATTGATGAAATCCTTCTAGAATCCTATCCCCCTCCATCTCCATTAGTTGATTCAACCTATCCTTCACTATGCCTCTTTCTGTCATGTTGGTGATTGCTGCTATGCGCAGGATGGGTACCATAAATTCTAATGGTACTACTACTTCCTGCCCATACACCAATCTAAATGGTGTTTTTCCTATCATATTCTTACATGTAGTCTTGTATGCCCATAATACTATTGGTATCTTCAAATCCCAGTCATCCCTATTGACATCACAAATCTTTGTTAGAGCATTCTCCAAGGTATTATTGAAGGCTTCTACTGTTCCATTTGCTTGAGGATGGTATGGTTTACTCTTATGATGATAGACTTAAAAATCCTTAGTCATAGCCTTGATAGTGTTGTTGATAAAGTGAGTACCTTGTTCACTCATCAAAATCCTTGGACAACCAAATATAGTGATCACTTTCTCAAACAAGAAGTGTGTTGTTGTCTTTGCACTACATTATTTTACTGGCACTACTTTTTCCCATCTTTTTAAATATTCTGTTACAGTGATGACATATATTTCTCCTGACCTTCTTGTTGGTGGATTAATTGGTCCCACAAAGTCTATTTCTCATTTTTCAAATACCTGCAAAGTTACTTGTGGTCTTAGGGGCATCTCATCCCTTCTATTCGGTTTACCAACCCTTTGACAGACATCACATCTCTAGAAATATTCCTTAGCATCTTTGTGAATTGTTGACCACCAGAGTCCTACGCGCAATAACATTTCCTGCATAGTGTCCTCCAACTATTCAATCATGAGTTTCTACCAAAATTCTAGGCCTTTCATGTTCTTGTACACATATTCTCAAAATGTTGTCCGCACCCATTTTGTATAAGTGTCATGCAATCAATTGATAGTATGCATCTCTGAGTACTAAATTCTTCCTCTGCGCAGTGTTAAAATATTGTGGCGCAATCTTTGTACTCAAGTATTCAATAATATCAACAAAGTATTCATCGACTATTTGGAATGAAAATAATTGTGCATCAGTGAAGTTGTCTTCCAAGTTGGTAGGTTTTTCTCCATTCGTTACCCTTGACAGGTGATTAGGCCCTACATTCAACTTCCTTGGTTTGACTATCAATTCAAAATCAAATTCCTGAAATAACAGTAGCCATCTACAGATCCCCCCCCCCAACACTGGCTTGTTGAGTATGTATTTGAGGGCTAAATGATCTGTCAACATATTAAAGTGTTTTCCTAGTAAGTAATGTCTGAACTTATATAGTGCATAGACCATATCTATGCCTTCTCTTTCTGTAGTGTTTTAGTTCTTATCTGATTCTAATAGTTTTATGCTAGCAAACGCTATAGGATGGTCCAAATCTCCTACTCCTAACTGTGCCAGAATTGCTCAAAGTGTTATAGTTGATGCATCTACATGCACATGAAAATTATTTTCCCAATATGGGAATACTAGAATAGGTGTTGTGACTATTTTTTCTTTTAGAGTGTCCAAACCTTGCTGACATTCCTCATTCCATTGAAATTTAGTATCTTTTTTTAACAGTTTCTCCATGGGCACACTGATCTGTGCATACCCTTTTATAAAATTTATGTAGTAGCATGTATGTCCCAATGTTGCTCTCAACTGACGCACTAATTTTGGTGGTGGTAAATTGACAATGACTACAATATTGGTAGGATCTACTAGAAATCCTTGTTTGCACACTATATGCCCCAATACTATTCCAAAATGTGTCCCAAAAATGGACTTCTTGATATTCAATGATATCTGACACTGTCTGCATCTTTCCAACATTAGCCTTAATACTTTCACATAATCTTTTAATAGTCTATATACAGTCCAATAATCCAGATACACTTCTAAAAATTGATGTATGAAATCCTTGAAAGCATATATTACTACCCTTGAAAATATAGCTGGTGCCTTCTTCAGCCCAAAATGAATGACTGTGTACTCGTAGGATCCCCATTATGTGGAAAAATTAGTCTTGTACATGTCTTCTGGAGCTTTCTTGATCTCATGGCAATATGAGAATCTATCTGTAAATGAGTATGCCTATTGGCCTCCCACATTATCTAATACCTAATTTGTGAAAGGGTTGGGAAAAGGGTCATGTAGGCAAGCATCATTCAGTTTCCTCAGGTCTACAAAAATCCTTATCCCCCCTTGTTTCTTTTCTTGTACTACCATAGGGCTTATCCATTCAGATTCTTCTATTGGTTCTATAATTCTAGCTTCTAACATTCCATCAATCTTTTCTTTCACTTTCTGCTTATATATTGGATTCAGTCTATAAGGTCTCTGTCTGACAGATCTAGACTTAGGTTTGAGAGGTATCTTCATCTCTCCTATCTCTCCTACTATGCCTTTGCACAATAAATTTGTTATCCTCTCTATTATTTGTTCATCCCAGTAGTCTATGATGCTGGCCATTTTGGGATTCTCATTTGTCCCAATGTTGACTTTCTTTACTTTGATAGGTGCAACAAATACTTCTGATTCCAAACATGGACCTTCCACCTCTCTTTCCCCTTCAACTTCGGTAAATGAACGTTGTGTGGGTCATCTTCATCTGGTGCTTCTTCTTACACATGATAGCATGACAATAGTTCCTTGATTGTCTGTCTGTGTTGTTGTTGGTACTCTGTCATGGGTTCAACCTCAGTTTCATCAATCAATATCACCCCTTTGATTTGTTTGAGTGTTTAATCAATGTTGTAGTTCTCATGTTCGAATGACAAGGTTACTATAAAATTATTTTGTAATGTTGTCCATTCTGTAGTGCCTCTGCACATTTCTTGGTCTACATACCAGTTTTCTAGAATTCCTTCTAATGCATGGATGAAGTGATGAGGCCATTCCTCTGGTGGTGTCATCCTCCATAGTGTTCTACATATCTACAAATGTTCTGCTAGTTTCTTGTTGGCACAGAGGTAGACCCAGGGTTCAACTCTTCAATAGAGCACCAATAAAAACCCCAACTACCATCCCTTTTAGCAACACCTGTGAAGTAGGTGAGGTCTCACCCGAGGTAGAAGCAGGGGGGTTATAGGACTCATGTGTCTATAAACAAGATGGGACATAGATATGTGATTATAACACTTCAAAAAGTATTCTATAAACACTTAGAAAATAATATGCATCAGTTCATTAGCTTTAATAACATTGTAGAACAAAACCTAAGGATAGATTATCACAATAACAATGACAATATACACATCGTACTTAGCATCATAAGTTAGATCTAACACATTCAACACAAATAAAGCACTAAGCATCAATAGATATATCTAACATATATAATAAGCAAGGAACTGAGCATATTCATCACATAAAAAACACAACACAAATCCAATCAAAGAAACATGATATACGTGGTTCACCCCAGTGTGAGGCTACGCCCACCAACTACTTTGTCTTCTTTATTATTATTCAATCTATTACATCCATCCGCTCGTGTGCACTAAGGCACAGAGCCAAACTTCACATCGAATAGGATATTTGTGCACTGAGCACCAGATACTCCTTCCCAAAATTAGGTCAAGGAACACATCCAACTCCTCTATCAATCATAGAGCCTTACATACACATTATGTTGCATAATGAACTCACAACTACTTGCACTTAGCCACTTATACTTCGCTCTCTAAATCTCTTTTTCACTTAGCCTTTCACCACTTCTACATTACATTCTTACTCATTTATACATTTAAAATCTATTAGAAAAATCCCTAATCACAGGTAAACCCATGGGCCGACATACCATAACTCATTTCAAAAACCCTAAGGGACCTCTTATTGGGTCCCCAAAGCCCGAAAAACAAGTGATATCCACGATGTCATCTTCTATTGGGTGCTCCTTCCTTGATCACTTCGTCAAAGTCCAAAAAGTGGTCAAACCTAACCAAGGTTTCCTCAAAAATTGGTCGAGGGCCAACATGCCCCCAACACTCACTTAAGACTCGTCCCGAGTCACTCAGTTCTAAGAAACATTGCTTTGAAGGCCTCAAGCTTCACTTGAGCTACCTCAACTTGTTGTTTCACCTGAGCCTCCTTCTCAGGGAGCTCCTGGATTTTCTGCTTTGTAACAGGCGCTTCTAGGTGTCATTCCACTGTTGCAACCACTTGGTATAATTGGGAGCATTGTCCCTTAATTTATTCAAACATCATACAGGCTTTGTCCTTCACCAGTTGTAGCCTCTATGTGACTTCCATTACTCTGCCCTAGATGGTAGTAATATGTTGTTGTACTGCACGTTGTTCCTGAGATCTCTTCATTCTTTCTATCGCAGTGAGTAGCTTCATTTGCGCCTCTACTGACAGTGCCTACTACTACGCCTCCTGTAACTACGCTTCTAGTTTCCTTAGCTCTGGATCTTCTGTGAGGCATTCATAAGTTTGCACACTTCTATCCCTCAGTTGTTTTCATTCAGAGACAATGGATCTGATCCTTACAATTGCATTCTTAGTGGCTTCCTCCCTCTGGTTGCGCATCTCCTACGGAGTTCTCGGTATTGTTGGGACCTCCAAATATTTTATCCTCACTTGAAGCTGCTGGATAGTCTTAGCGAGCTTCACCACTTGAAAATTGACCAACTCTTGTTCCTCCTATGCCAAGCCTAGCACAAAGTGACATGCTCTATTCACTGCCTCTTTGACTACAATTCGTTTTGCGAGAAACTGCTCATTTTCTCTCTGTAGCTTCACTTTGTCTTGCTAGACCATTGCCTGAAACTCTTCTTTCTTTTTTTCATAGGTGGTTACACAATACCGCGCTACGCGTAATTGCTCTAAGAATTCCTCTTTCTCTTGTTTGAAGGATTTTGTAGCCTTCTCCTTCTCTTTTTGGATTTTCTAAAGTCAAGCCTCTGTCGCATCTGCAAGTCTTCTTAATTGGGTTGGTTCATCCCCCAATTCTGCATTCTCTGATAAAGAAGGTGCAATAGGTACTGTGCATCTCAAATGAATAGCTTGATGTATTTCCTTCAGTTCCTTATAGAATATTTCATGCAAATCTTCCTTCTTCACTCCATATCTCTGCAAGATATCTTCAAAAGCATCCTCCATCGCTATGCGGACCAAGCTGGTGTCATCCTCATGAGCCTAGCCTCCAACTGGGGCTTACTAGCATGCATCTTCTTTCTTGCCGAAGGTTTCTATGGAGAAACCTTCCTTTTTTGCAGAGTTACTGTTTCAATAGAGGGATCCTTCAGTGGTGTAGCTTCTCCTTCTCCTTTCTTTTCTCCTTTTTCCCCTCCTCCTTGCTTCCTCTCCTCCTCTTAGTGATCCAGATCCATTTTCTTTAGAGGTGTTGTCCTCATCATCGCTCTCTATATCATGGATTTATTCCTTCTTTTTATACTCCTTTGTCCCACTGGACTATCCAACATTCTCGACTCGAGTGACCAAGGGGCGTCCTATGATGTTAGTGTCAGATAATTCTGCATCAACAATAGGTAGAAGGAACTCCTTCAGCCATTCCTTCATGATCTGCTCCATGTCTTCATCTGTCATCTTAGAATATGATTGTAACTCTTCCTTGCTCTCATCTCTACGCACAGTGATATATATGAAATGTCGATCTACGCGAAAATTAGCTATCAGTCTATACTGGTGCAAAGTGTGCAGTGTCATGTTCATGAATGACTCTTTGGCAACCCTCAGTTGTTGATAATACGAATGCAACACAACATTTGATTTCCATTGCTTCGACATGTCGTTGGTGTACCAAAATGTAGAGAACCTAGCAACCAACGACTCCGATGGTTAAATCTCTGGAAAGGTGGCTCCTTCCATCATTTTCCAAGCAAAAAATGTGATCAAAACAATCAACCAGCTGAAGTGTAACTCCTATCCCTGGTCCTGAGCTTTGTGACAGTCTTTCTCAAGTTTGTTGATGAGGTAACTCACCCAATTGATCTGCATTCCCTCCACACATTTTCTTGCAAGGTCCACCACGAACCCGGTGACCTGTGTGGAGCAGTGATTTCTTACGAGCTTGCCAAATATGAGTTGGCAAGCAAGGCACACTGCGCCATCCTAGATAGAGGCTACCTTGTATCATATATTTCCTTTTTCAACTTTGTCATAAGCCTCCTTAATGCGTTGTGCCATGGAGCAGTCTGAGGCCTTTGCTGGGTAAAACTGCGGAGGGTCGGGTCCTTGCATGCTTAATCCTGTAATCAATTGGATCATCGTTGAATCCATAGTAATCCACCTGTCGAGCCACAACAATCCGCCATGGTATCACGACAAGATTATCTTAACACAAGCGTTAACCTCTTGGTGACGACCAAAATGAGGAATCTTCATTACGTTTAGCATAGTGGACTGCGCCAACTCCTTAGTCCATGAGTGGGAAATGATGCGAGGATTTTTCCCAAAGGTCTTCATCAAGTATCGGTGGGGTGCGAGCATAACGTAGTTGTTTTTGTCTCCGAGGTTGAAATCGTTGTTCTTCAGTGATGGGATCTATCCCAACTGGCTTCCAACTACGTGTATTCCCTTCAGAATGTACACGGTGATCAAGGTGTACTCATAGTTCCATGGGATGTTGTCACGGTTAACCACGCCAGCCAACAATGGGATATAGTCTTGTAATATCGACGAGATCTTCTTCACATTAGCCAAATCTCTCAGATGCTTACTTCACTACTCAGTCGCGGGGTTAATATGACCAGAACGACACCCAGTCCAAGGGGAAGCTTGCAGTCCCCTAGTCAACGAAGCCTACACTCCTTCAGACATAGCTCTATCAGCCATGAAATTCTTAATAACCTCCTCGACGGACTTCTCTAACTTAGTGGGTTTGCCCAACATTCAAATTTTTAAGCAGACAAGTCGGGGTAGGCGGACGGATAAGAGGGGTGGACAAATGGACAACGACACCTAGTTTCTGATAACACAACTTGACACATAATCAATTCTCTATTAGCTCAGTTAATCATGGGTGACGAAAAGTGTTCCCGACACAGCGTCTAACGGGTTAATTAAGCGGGGCCTCATAATATATTCTTCCAACGAGTAGGAATGCTTCCATCATTGTGAATCTATCTGTTATGGCGCTTTCCGAACTTCTCAAAAATAGTCCATCCACCCATAAATGTGTTTCCTAGATGTTTTAGAGCTTCGTTCCCAGGGTGCCTCCAACAGTTATATATTTTCGTCGAGGTGAAGTCCCATTATGTGCGGCCATGTTGGTCCGACGAGGTTCAAATCTTGCGAACCTTCCTTCTGTGAAGTCTTCCATTTTTTTTTTGTATCTTCCTGTAGATTTTGCAACTTGGATTTCTTCTTACTGAGATTCCTTTCCTTCTTTCCTATGATATTAGTTTCTCTAGTTGTGTCTGGATTTCTCTTTCCATTCGTATTCTTATCTTCTCCTAGCGTACTGACTTTGTAGTGTTGATGTTCTCTCAAAGGGTCTGAAGTTAATATCCCTTCTCCTATTAATTCCTGGGTGGGAATTCCTCTTTCTTGCATGGATATGTCCTTCGAACCTTCCTGCATTATTTCAACCTCGAAAACCAATTCTCTTGCCTTTTGTTGCTTCGAATTATCCTATTGTTCTTCTATTAGTGTTATTGGGAAAATATCCCTACGGAGTAGCAAATAGAGTTCAAACTTTGGATGCAGATATAACTGAAGAGAAACTACTTTCTACCTTCATCCCTAGATTTGAATCCCCTTTTCTTAGTAAATGCATGGAAAGATCAACCTACCTCGTTCCTGACGTTTGATGTCGATCCTCCGTTGTGCTTGATTACTTGTTCACAATACTCCTTCCAAGATGACCTGCATCCAAGATAAGCAACAACTATGCATGCATACTACTTATATACTAACGGGTTAGAAATCAAAACATATACTGATCAAAATATAAACATTTCATGACTTGGGACGGGAAAAGCATTTTCTTTATTACTTTGAATGAGTCAACTTACAAAAGTTGAGACCGGCTACCGCTCCTTGAACCTGATCCTGGGCTCCTCTTCTTCTGTCCTCCAACTGCTTTGCTTTGAATCTCCTTTGGCACAAGGAAAGGCTAAAGGGTTGGGACAATGGGAATACGTAAATGGGCAGAGTTTCTTTGCTATATTTTTACTCCTCCAAATGATACCCATACCCCTTCTTTAATAGGCTAGAAGGAGCTAGGTATTTGGATGAACCCTCGTCCATGAATGGCTAGGAGTTTCAGTTAACTCACCCATAGATTTTGTGCTCCGTCGGCAACTTTCATTTTTTTGTGCTTTTGTCGGTCCACGTGGGCTGTTTTGGGTCAGTCAGCGTGTACACGCGTGCAGTAATGGATTAGGGCGCGTGGGCCTTTATAAAAAAGGATTTTCAAAGAGTTGTTCAATAGTTCTTTGGAAAATAAAGGATATGAGATGGCCTGATGCCAGGTAAGCAAGCATGGTTCAATTTAGGTTTATAACAGATGCCCCCTAATGTGTGAGGTCAGAAGAGCATCTGATGGCCGAAATACATTACCAATATTTACTGATGTGTTGAACGATTGAGCCCAAGGATCAGGAACCGGGAGGTGTTGTTTGTAAAATAAAAAATGTCTCACTGAGGCGGGCATACCCATGCTCGGTATAAAATAGAATCATGGCTACCAATCAAATACACAGTAGATCCATGCCAAATAACTATAAAGAGTTTTCCGGAACAATACACAGCGGAGCTACATCTTGAAATCAGAAAGATATACATATAGAGTATCCATCTTCCAGAAGATGATTCGGCCTGATGGCTGGAGATGAGATTTTCAGAGCTCGAGAAACAACTTCAAAATCTTCAAAACTTGGGTAGGAGTGTAATATGAGTGTATGACTACACTACCCAGAGGTTTTCGACAGCTCGTTGGTCATGGACTTGATAATCTTGATGATCAGACTAAAGGCTTCAATGACTTCGAACAAGGACTTGATTGGGTGTTCAGGATGGTCGGGCATGAGGACAAGAGACATATTGCAGAGAGGCCGACTCAGGCTTGGTGACAACATTCCCTTGGATAATAGCACGACAAATGATGAGACTCAGGCAACATGGCATTAATCATAAGTCTACGAAGCAGGAGGCAATGCAAACTCTCCATATGTTTGGAAGGATAACCAAATGGTGGAGGAAACAACTCTATATAGCGAGAAAAGATTCCTAAGTTCGTACTACATCCCATAGTCTGATGAACAAACAAACAAATATTCTTTATCCAAGGGAGACTCATTATGCTTCCAATAAAGAAAATACTTTTCCCTTCCTCTTTTTGGGGTATATTTGATTTTTTTTGTTATTTTCAATAATTGTGGAAAAAGAATAAAGGAATATTATGTTACAAAGGAGGAACGAGTGTTTCAAACATACAAGCTCGAGGAACAAGGACAAGACTGATGTTCTAGTAGAATGACACTTGGGAAAAATCCTCCGAAGGCCAAAGGTATTAAGACGCAAAAGCAAACTGTTACAAGGCTGGCGTATAAGGTATGAAAATGTGGTTGATAAAACACACAATGGTAACGTCCTTCGATGTAAGTTTAATGAGCCTAGAGAAGGTAAGCTCAGTGGTTTTTCATATTTAGAGAGTCTAACAAAAAATAAAAGGAGACTCCATTGGGATACCTTTTTCGAATATAGTCTAGTCCATTTGAAAAAGGGGTAAACTAGCACCGATAAGACGTCGATTCAAAACCATTTTAACGAGTGTGATAAGGACAAGATCACTCGGCCATTTTTTCATTTTTAAGGAGTCTGAAAAAATCTTAACTATGGACTCCATCAGGAATATTCTTCTAGACTAATTTAACGAGTGTGAAAGAATAAGGTCACTCGACGATCTTTTCAATTTTAGGGAGTCGGAAAAGAGCTTAACTATAGACTCTGTGGGGGTTTCTTTTTCGTATGTTTAGTCCCTCAGGCCCGAAAAAGAGATAAAATTATACCTAACAGTACTCTTCTAAAGAACGAAAGTTCCATAGAGTATACCTTTTTTCGTACAGTTGATCGTCCAGACCGAAAAAGGGGTAAACTACCGCCGGACAGACGTGACTTCAAATTTCAGTTTAACGAGCGTGAAAGGCCACAAGATCGCTTGGCAATATTTTCATGTTTAGAGGGTCTGAAAAGGGCTTAAAAGAAGACCCGTTTTTTTTTGGGAGTCCTGAGGGTGAGATCAAGAGAGAAGAAGAATCATGCAAATGAGGCTCAAACTCATATTCAGGAAATACTATAAGGACTCCCGAGCCTACAGTGTTTTAGAGATGGCATGGACACCATAATGCAACCAGGACCTACCTAGGGCATCCATGTTCTGGTAAGCTCTACCGCCAAGTTGCAACACTTCTAAAGAAGATATGATAGTTCCATGTCACAACCTAATGGGATCAATCCTATGGCAGAGGAAAAAGACAATGAGACACAAAAGTCAGGGTAATAACCTAACCTATATGCTCAAGTTGATTCTTGGAAAAAATTTCATGGATCGTCAAAATTTCCTCAAAACTCTAAAAAAGTGTCCTAATACCCGATCAAATCCCTCCCATATAACTCCTGAATCACTCTAAATGGTTTTTGGTATAAAGAAACTGATAAGGGAGGCCAAAAAAGTGACAAAAAGAGGCCAAAAAGTCTATAAATAAAAGCTGGAAGCTCATTATCACCATTGCTGATTTGGAAATTGACTCTGGAGCCAAAAGACCCCCTTTGATAAAAATGGTGATTCCAGGAGCTACAGTGGATGAAATGAACTTCCACTTGGACCAAGTAAGTACAAACTCCCCTATCTAGCTATTCAATTCTTTAAATTTTCTTTTGATTTCATTTTTTAGGTGGGCATAGACCTTTAAAAGGTCGGCCCTAGGTCCACGCGGGCTGTCTCTGGACAGGATGCATGTACACTTGGGCAGAGTAAAACCTGCCTGCGTGTACACGCGACTGTCACCTAGACAACCCACGTGGACCCCCCTTTTATGGATAAAGGAACCAAACATCCTTTACTAACCCTCCTAAATTTTTTTGTGTTGGCAGGATGTATTTCCACTGGAGGGAAAGGGAGCATGAAGCAATTAGTGAGTTGGTTGCGGGAGATCCGAATGTCATGCCCGCATTGATGCAATGTGGTTTACTTAAGGTCTTCCTGTGTCCATTTATGCGAGAGCAACCGAGGCTACTGAATTCCTTGGTTGACTACTGGCACCCTGATGTAGAGGACTTCATGCTAGAGGGGCAATCACTAGTGCCCACCACCGAGGATATTTACATTTTGATTGGCCTCTCAAGGAGAGGGGAACCAGCCAATTTCAGGACATTTCCATCAGGTCCGATTAACATATCGGAACTGATAGCCCTGCATTGTGAGGCTAGGACAAACTGATTGAGCTCCCAGGTGCCCATAAGTAAGATCACTGACCTATCGCTACAAGCGATATTATTGCTTATTGGGCGGATTACTGGTTCAACAGCCTTGCATCAGGCGTCTCGCACACATATGAACTGTGCTATCCAGTGCTTTAATGCACAAATTTTTTATTGGAGTACCACACTACTGGAGTGTATGAAGAGGCAATTGAAAAATTGTCGGCAGCGGACACAGAGGAACTTCAGGTTCAGGACGATTTTGTGTTCATTCTTCTTTCAGAGAGTTCCAAGCTTTAGTCCTCGGGAATTAGTACGAGGACATCAGGTCTCTTTTCCTGATATATGTAGATGGGCAATATTACTGTCGCGACAGGGTGGTGGAAGGACTAATGAGTCCTTCAATGATGATTTTTTTGTGTGGCTGTCACGACAAATCTCTGTGATCGAGGATTACCCATATACAGGGATAGACTTTTCTAGAGATCCTGAGATACCCGTGCCTCCTAGTGAGGAGCGAGGGGAGATGGGTAAGTCTCCACCTTTGTAGTTTTTTTTTTTTTGTATATGTAATTTTTATGTCATTTTTGTTATATATATCATTTTTTTTTTATATGCCAGAGTATTTGATGGATATATGTTTGTTGCATGTAGATGTGGGACCCGTGCGACCTATCGATTATGCATGGAATAGGCGTTGTCCTCGGCCAGAAGCCGCAGCTATCGCTGCTGGGGGACCAGCAGTAGCAGGAAACCTCCCAGCCGGGGAGTCTGAGAGGGTACTTAGATGAGTTGAGCAGAACTTTATTGCACTCACTCTCACAGTCCCTATGGCAGAGATAGAGGACCTGCCGCCATCCATGTAGCCTCATGTAGTGGGGGCACCTCGGACGTGGGTCCGAATATTTAGGCGTTTAGCCCATGCTGTGGACTATTATAACAGGGCCCATAGGCCCTGAACCTATTTAGATGTTTTATGTTCCATGAGCACTACTTGTATATATTTTTTGAGGGCATAAGCCCTGTGACTCATTATTGGTCCTATTTTTGAGGCGCTTGTGTCCATCTATGTACTCTGGTTACTTTATGATGTTATATATGATTTTTTTGATCTTTTGTGTCTTATGGATTACGTGTGAAAAAATGTATTTACATGTTTATGTCAATGTTCTTTCATATGTGTGCAAGATGCCAATCTAAAATTTGATTAGCTAGAGTATCTATAATTTGGTTTAATCTTCTAGGAACATGAAAATATGTAATATAATCAAAGTTTCATTCTAAGAGATGTAACCTAAGCAATCGTCGGTGTAAATTTGGATCATGAACCCGGTATACTCTGTTTAGCTGAGACACAACCAGTTGAGCATCGAGATAGACCCGGAGATGAGAGATTCCCAATGACAAGGCGTGATGAAGCAAGGCAATCACTGCACTATACTCAACGACATTATTTATGGTGTCACCTAAGCATATACCTCTGGAAGATAACAACTGGCCCTGAGGTGTAAAGATTATCCAAGTTGTGGAGGCAAGCCTCAGAGTGTGCCTACTAGCCCCGTCTGCATACCCAACAAACACCTCAGAATCACTTGACATCTTCCATATTGATGAAAGATAACATCAATGACACGTCCATACTATTTAAAAGAAACTAAAAAGTAATAATACAAAGACTATACATATGTTACAAAAAGTTACCCATAGTGACCTGCCTATGAGTAATAATTTTTGAGGTAGAGCCCATTTCTAGGCTCCGCCAAAGCATTCCCTTCAAAATCAACTAGACGATAAGCACCCTTTTTTAATACCTCTTTTATGATGAAGGGTTTGAACCACATGGGTTTGAATTTTCCTTCCCCTAGGGGGTCCTTATCTTGGTCATAGACCAAGACAAGGTCGCCTTTAGAGAAAATACGAGGACAAATGGACCTATCATACTGACACTTGACCTTATTTTTGTGAGCCTCATTGGCCAGGGCCACATCACGATGCTGCTCATTGAGCTGCTCAAGGTGTACTAACCATTATTCAAGTGGAGAAGTGTCTGACAATAATTGTACTACCAATTTTAGAGATGGGATCTGACATTCAATGGGAAAGACTGCCTCCAGTCTGTAAATGAGTTGAAAAGGTGAGGAACTGGTTGCAGTCTTAACAGATGTTCGGTAAGCCCATAATGTCAAGTATAACATCAAGTGCCAATTTGACTTGGCTGAGTTGGTGGTTCACTGTAGAATAGTCTTAAGAGTTTTGTTTACAACCTCCACTTTCCCATTGGCTTGGGGTTAGTAAGGTGACGAATTCTCTTTCCATAACCCAAGCTTCGATGTTAATTCAAACATAATTTGGTTCTGAAAGTGACTACCATGGTCAGTAACAATCTCTCTCAGGACACCGAACCTTGCTATGATCTGGTTGAATAAAAAGAGAGTTGTAGTCTCTCCATAATATTTAAATGTTGGCATAGCTTCGAACCACTTAGTAAAGTAGTCTACATCTACGATGATATAGCAGTGCCCCCGTGCTGAAGGGGGGTTGTAAGTAGTGTAATCAATCCCCCACTTGGTGAAGGGACCAACTGTGATGATAGGAAACATGGGAGCGGGATGTGCCCTCATCTTCTGAGAGAAGATTTGGCACGGATGGCACTTCCTGACTGATTCTATACAATCTTTGATAAGTGTTGGCCATAAGTGACCTCCTCGTTGAATCTTTTGGGTTGTTGCCAACCCAGAAAAATGACCTCCACAAGCTCTGGTATGGAAATCATTGAGCATGATGACTGCCTCCTCATGTGTGAGACATTGATGTAAGATGCAGTCTACACCTCTCCGATACAATATATCATCGAGTATGAGATAATTCTTAGCCTGATGGCGTATACTTCGACACTCATCTCGAGAAGCAGAAGTGGGGCACTTCAAAATCTGGAGATAGATAAGTATATCTCCGTACCAGGGATTCAAAGATGTGATCAAAAACATATCTCCCTAGATGGGCGATTCTTCAGGCACAACGTCACCTAACTCAACCAGATGTTCCGAAATAATCTCTGCGAAGACCAATGACTTTTTGGACTTTGCTGAAACGAAATCTAAGTCAAACTCCTGGAGAATAACTATCCATCTACTAATTTTTCCACCTATTACCCATCGTGTCAACATGTACTCAAATGGATTCACGACAACAATGATGGTGGTCTTGCGAAACAGAACATAATGACGAAACAATTGAACGGCATGAACTGTTGCCAATGCAAGTTTTTAGATATGATAATAATTGAGTTCCGGTCCTACGAGGCCTCGGCTCAGGTAATAGATCACGTATTCTAAGAACAAATCATCTTCCAGAACTAAAACCATGCCAATGGTTGACTCTGCGGCAGCCATATATAATGAGAAATATTTTTTATAGTTAGGTGGTTGTAGCAGAGGGGCCGTTGTGAGGGAATGTTTTAATGCATCGAAAGAGTGTTGAGTAGCATCATCCCAGTAAAAAGGAACATCTTTCTTCAGTAAGCGCATAAATCCCTTGGTGATTTCGGCATAGTTGGCGATGAAGCATCGTAAAAAGTTCACCTTGCCTTGTAGACTCTGAAGTTGAAGGATTGTGCGTGGGGGGGGGCAACTGGATTATTGCCTCCACCTTGAGAGGATCGACCATGATCCCTGTTGTTGATACGATGAAACCTAACAAACATCCTAACGTTATGCAGAAGCTGCACTTGTTTGTATTCAAGCGAATCCTAAAGTAGCGACAACGTTTGAAGATTAGTCTAAGGTGTGTGGGATGATCTGTTCTCTTGCGAGATCATGATGCTAAATCATCTAGGTAGGCCTCGACTATATGCTTGAGATCATGAAAAGAAAAATACATGGCCTGCTGGAATGTGGCTCCAGCATTTTTAAAACCAAAAGGCATCTTACAATATGCGAATGTACCCCAAGGACAAATGAATTCCATTTTGTGTTGGTCTTCGGGTTTGATTTGGATTTGATTATATCCCAAAAAACCTTCCTTGAAAGAAAAGGCTTCGCAACCAGCACATTCATCAATGATCTGGTCGATGAATGTTGTTGGAAAATTATCTTTGGGACATGCCTTGTTCAAATCACGGAAATCGGTACATACACGAATCGTGCCTTGTTTTTTATTGACCGACATAGGATTTGAAACCCATTGGGTCAAATGAATAGGATAGATAAAACCTGCCTTTAGCAATTTATCAACCTCAATCTTGATGGTTGCTACTTTCTTAGGATTAACTGGATGAAGCTTCTGTCAAACATTCTTGGCATCAGGATACATTGTGATTTCATGTTCAACTATTTTTGGATCGACACCTGGCATTTCCTCAAAAGACCAGGCGAAAATGTCGCAGAATTTTTGAAAAGATCCATGTAGATTTGAATCTCTTCGGGGGAGCAATCTGCTCCGATGAAGACGTTCTCCACGATGCCAAGGTTTCGGGAGATGTTGATTGGTATAGTTTCAGCGATAGTTTCCATATTTCCCTCAGCATGAATTTCATGTGTAGCTAAGAGATGAATAGGACACGATTGATCTCCCGTCATGGTCACGGTGAATTCTCCTGCTTCGATTCAGCTTAACTCTGGAAGAAAATATGATCTGTGATGAATATCTTCCCAAGGTTTGTCTGGACTAGTCATTGCTTCGATTACTGCTTCATCAGAAGGTAAGACTAAGTCTAACAAATCGATGTTAGCGAGAGAACCCTGAGCCCAAATAGGCTCTAGAAGTGGATCTAACTGTTGTGAAGGAGTCAGATCAATGTTAGCTGAAGATTTCTAGACTAAAGAGTACGCTACTTCTGCAGCAGACAAGGGCATGGACATTCTTGGGTGCCCTGTCTCATCCATCGTGGATGATGGGGAAGGAAGTATCCATGGATCCTCGAAGTAAGTCATGCAGAATGACGAAACTTGAAAAGTCTCAACCTTAT
This sequence comes from Picea glauca, assembly GCA_000966675.3. Classification (NCBI taxonomy): domain Eukaryota; kingdom Viridiplantae; phylum Streptophyta; class Pinopsida; order Pinales; family Pinaceae; genus Picea; species Picea glauca. Next base: position 135,440 of record JZKD02S2164842.1, read on the forward strand.
GGTGATTTGATATAAATTTGATATCGCCGTGAGGAGGTGGGTAATCGAAGGTTCCCATCAAGGATGGGCACAAACCAACTCCTACGTTGACGATGCCTGGTTGAGGATTATCAATCATCGGGACCGTGGATGCCCCCAAAGTTGGGTCAGGTTTGGAGAAAGACAATTGATCAATGGTCACTATCCGACCCTCGTGTGGAAACAACAAGACCCGGAAAACTATAGAAACCACATCTTGCATTGCATAAGTCCAACTCTGGCCTAACAAGAGGTTATAGTCAAGGGGAGCATCGACTACCTCTACTTCGACACACACGGTATTCTCTCCTAACTGCATGGGAAAAGAAGGAACTATGCCATATGGTTAGAACGAACAACCGTTGAAAGCAGTGAGGAGAGCAGGTGATGGAAAAAAATGGGCTAGCCAATGGCCTTCCAACATGCCAATGACATAACGCATGTCGAGGCGCCCTCATCAACCACCGTGTGGAAGATATTCCGAGTAAAAGTTTTCATGGGATAAGCCGTGACTATCTGAAACACTACGTGGTAAGGCAAATGAGGTTTTAAGCCAGTTGTATCTAACATGATGGTACCCAAATTACAAGTCTCAGTAGGGCCCAAAGAGGTTAACAAGGCTTTCCTCTGAGTAGGGAAACTTTGGAGGACCTTCAAAGTAGACATCGTACAAGGGGTTTGTGATAAATCTTCCACCACAGAGTAGTTTTGGGTGGCCCTTTCATTTGGGTTATGAGAATATTTTTTAAATGCACCTTTAAGAATGCGAGTCATTGTTTCTCCCAACGTCTTCTCAATCTGTAGAGAAAGAGATGGGAGATCAACTTCTTTACCCTTCTCAGAAGCACTTGGTTTACTATAATCATGCTCTCTAGTAGATATGAAAGAATCACCCCTAACCATATATAGGTTCGTGGATGCAGGGTTGTTCAGAGGTGGGCAGGTTTCTTGGTTTCCCCCTTCTATGCTTGCAAAGGCTTGAGTTAGATTTTGCCCATGTTGAAAAGGATTAGTCAACACTGCCTGTTGTTGCTGCTTGAAATTTTTTTGGGCCTCTACAAGTCAAGGACATAGATGGGTCGGGTGGTCTTCCGCTCACAAGTTGCATGGATACCTCACCTTTCGCTTTTCATTGTTTTCCCCACCAGCATTATCAATGGGTTTTTTATCCCCCTTACCCTTCTTTCATTGTTTTTTCTTCCCTTCAGGATGTTGGGTGGCCTTTGGGTTAGTCGAATACACGTTGTGTACTTCTAACATTTTGGTAGAGGGAGCATCCAAAGCAGTAGTTTGGTTGGCCGCTGTGTGTTGTATGGATAACTGTTGCAACTACTTTGTCAATTGCTCAAAGGGCTTTGTTTGTGCTGAACCGACAATACCATCAGCATGTGGTCCAGTTCTCTGTCTAGTTTTATCTAGTATTGAACGTGGCGCATCTGGCAAGATGTTGTATAACAAACTAGACTGAGAATAGATGAGCTCAAACTGTTGAGCCCTCATGATGGTATCTTCTTCGGAGAAAACTCTGGATGTCACAATGTCTTTGGATAGCTGCGGGACCAAAGACTTAAGGAACCACTCAAGAAGGAATGCTTGTGGGATTGGTACCTTTATTAAACTCTTTCAATGTCTCCATTCTCGAATGTGATCAGAGATATGGTCCGTTGTCGTCTGTTCAAAATTGGTGAGCAGCTCTGTGCCAGTGTCGTATCTCATAGGTAACTGGAAATGGTTCAGGAAAGCCATTGCCAGTTCACCAAAAGAAGAGTATCTTGAGCGATCAAGTTCAATGTACCATTTCGCGGCACTCCCAATGAGAGTACATTGAAACAATCGCAATTGTACGGAGTCATCTTTTAATGAGTTAGATGAGCACCAAAGATGGAAGTTAGTCACATGATCTCTGGGATCTTCGCTAGGTTTGGCTTCGAACTTTGGAATGTCCGAAGGCAACTTCGTCGGCATAGGAGGCCAACACAGATCGTGACAAATAGGGTCATTCAACAACATTGTCAAATATGGCAAGTGTAATGTTTCCAGGAACAATAGTTTGGGTTGTTGGTGATAACCTAGGAAAAAGGGGCCTGAAGTTTGATTGGCACCAAGTTTCCAGTAAAATTTTGGCTGCTAACCCGGATTCTGGTAGAAACCATGGCCCTAGCCAGCGTAAGGATTTTGCATATGTGGAGACATCATCGGTTGATTTCCCAAATAGGACATAGATGGTTGGGCATGCATTATATTGAAAGGACTTTGGGAGGGATTACCCCATGCCGGTCCCATGGGGATAGGCATAGTAGTTTGTCCGGGGTTCCATTGATTGTGGAAAGAATTACCCCAGATCGACATTCTGGATGAGGGAACATATCCTTGCCCTGAATTCTAAGGTCATGCTGGGTGTGCCTCTTATGAAGGAATAGTACCCTGCACAGGAGTAGATTGTCCAAAAATGGGGTTTCCCCTAGTCGGGAAAGCGACTGACGAGAAGGTGTTGTTACCAAATGTTTCGTTCCAAGAAAATGGTGTCAAACCTACCAGCATACTATGCGAAGGTGGTTCTTGACTCCCCGCTCCAAATAAACTATTGTGTGTAGGTTGCTCGATGGATTGTTGTTGAGAGCCACCGAGTGAAGGGGACGAAGGAGGGATATGACCTCCTCCATAAGGAAAAGTGTTAAAAGGAGTAGGAGTGCCCCCCATGTGACCTTGCAGAGGAGAGCTAGAGCTCCCTGCCCCCAGACCCAAAGTCTATAAAGTGGAGTAGGAAAGTACAGGATTTGTATTTGAACTAGGCATTCTGTATGAGAACAGAGGGTTTGTCTCACTTGGTGTGAAAGGGGTTGTGTCCGCCACCAAAGATGGGATCAGACCACTGTGCGAAGTAGTTTTGGTCGAGACCATGGTGGATTGGACCAACAAAAGTGGGTTAGGAGATGAAATCTCTCCTGTGGTGACAGCCATGGTCGGAATTGAAGAATTCCCAGAAGGAGTAACAACATTTGTTTCCATTGCTGTGTGCGACACTATCTGGCGCTCATAAAATTGAATTGGTATAATGAAAGGTGCCATGAAATCAGTGGTTGGGGTTTCAACCAGGCCAAGAGCGGTTCCTTCAAGGTCCAAAATGGTCGATTCCTTTGGGGGTTGTTCGGGCAGAATGGTTTGTAATACGGTCGCTTCAAAAGACCCTTGTTGGTCTAGCTTTCGCTTTAATGGTGGCGGGGGTGGCCCCAGTGTAACTGGCGGCAAGCCAAGAAGCCTTCGTGACCGACGGAGCTTGGTATCCTCCACTATGTGAGAAGATCCAAGACACTCTAAAGGTAGTCTAAACATTCAAAAGTAACACTCACTAAAAAAATTTCCTAGAAGATAAGACAAGCAAACACTAAATTAATTGGAAGAAGAGTTACAACAACCAACACTAGAGCAACTTACCGGTGCAAGTGAAACTCGAACACGGAAGCACCCTCTGGGTATACTCTACAAAGAGTGGCCCGATGTCTATCCTAGGTACTGCGGTATGCCCTCGCAATCACCTGTTTATGTCCCTAAAAATATTGACAACTAGGTTGCTAGCGCGCGAACAGTCACCAGGCGGGTATAGTCAAAAGTCGGGTAGACCACAATGAGCAGGGTATCGAGCCCATAACCTGTCAAGGGTATCAAGAGAAAATGGTCTGGAAAAAAACTGAGGACCTCAAACAGATTCGAGACCCACGAAGCCCCGTGGCAAGTGCAAACGATGAAATCCCGAAACAAGCCCTCCATATGTGTTATCCACTACGATTGGTCCAGCTTTGGAGGGGTTATCTCCACTACCTTTCCGCACGTGACCTCGTGTTTATCCCCTGTGTTAGAGGGGGGTCCTGGATAACTTTCAAAACACTGGACTTAGACACTCCCTAACTCAGACTCCAATGTTTGTTTTAAAAATGGCCTTGAAGAGTTTCCTCTCCAACCTAATCCAAGGCCCTAATCCTGAACTAGTTGGTGAAC
>JZKD02S2164842.1:191055-201307 GCA_000966675.3 Picea glauca
AATTCTTTTGATGGTGCTTTCTAAGGTATGTTATTTACAGGTCATCTCACCATTTTCGCTATAAATTTGTTTCTATAATGATTCAGATCCTAAAATTTCTATGCAAGTGAGAAAAAATACCCAGTTATCTGTGGTTAAAAATTCAGCTTGTGGGTCGTTTTATTTTGGGAGTTACACTCCGTGGAAAATAGGGTTTGTGGCAAGTCCTGAAACTAGTCAAAATCAAGTGTTTCGGGTAAAAACGTCATAAATTCTTCATAACAGATCCAAATTCAGTGAGACCAAATGTGTTGGTTAGGGTACAGTCTGTAGTATATTGTGTAACATTTTTAGATCAATTCATCAAACCTTTTTTTTGGGGCACACTCTACAAGTTCTCTCTCTAGAATAAGACAGAACTCAACAAGGTATGCCATTTTTGCTATAACTCCTTTTCCGAGAGGTTCCAAGTAGTGAAACTTGGAGGAATTGCATAAAAACACTGAATAAAATTGTGTATCAGTTTCAGATGTTTATACATTACAGATTCAAAGTTAGGGTTGTTGACTAATCCAAAACTAGGCATGTGAGACTAAAAAAAAGTTTGATGAAAATGCTAGTCTCTTGTTTTTAAAGTCAAAGAAGGTTTGCAGGAATGTTATCATATACACCAGGTCTATTACAAAGCTACAAATTGTTAGAGATCACAAATGCACTGGCATTTTTGAAAGAATGATGCCTAATCTTGTAGGGAACATTTGACTAGCTTCCCAGACTCCAAATGTAGATTTGAAAGCACCATTGGAAAGCTTAGGATTTGTAGATGTCAATCGACTATTCAAGCATGCAAAATAGACTCTCTATGACTATGAAATTTGATTTTAAAAAAAATCTGTGCTTTCACCAGCTAACCCGTCTTGAATTTTGTTAGTTAGCTGGTGAAAGCTCCGCCTTTCACCAGCTAAGGAGCAGATTTTCGGGTAAATTAGCTGGTGAAAGCCTGTCACGGCTAGAATAACCAAAATTTTGCCTAGATCGGGATTTTTTGAGTTTGAATGGTTTAAAACCACTTCAAATGGACAGTTGTTGAATTATCAAGTCTGATTCAAAGGCTAGTTTTGAGGGATAAGGTCAAAAAGAGGTTTTTCAATTACATTTGGCATCTTTTTCAAAGGCAGAAAATCAGGGTTTTGGCACACTTTACCAAATTCGAATTTTGTCTTTGGAGGACCAAATCAAACAGCCTTGGGAGGCTAAAACTACACTTCATCAACAATCTACTACTCTTAGATATGGATTGACCTCATCTTGAGGATCTCTTCCTAGTTTTTTGTAAATGTAGTTTACTTTCTGTTTTTAGAATATCAGATCCATTATTTTAGGATCTAATAACTATGATGTAAATCTATAAAGCTACATAATTAAGATAGATGAAGGGTTGGATTCTGGATACATTTTGGACTATTGTACTAAGGCTCTTATCTTCTAATAGAATCACAGTTTTCTTTTGCCATCAATATCAGATTTATTCATATACTGTATTAATTTGTATTTTAATTCAATTTAGTTCATCTTTTAGGAACTGTAATCTTCTTATAAAGCTCATAAATTCAAATTAAAAGACTTCTTACTATCTTGTATGACCCTGCATTCATTGTATTTGGTTATCTTGATTAGTATTCTTCATACCCTGTCCAATTACTCCATCTGATCATTGATTTCTAAAAGAACTGGTTTATTCGAATACTTGATAAGTTGTTCTTCTCATTAGTCACTGAGTTATCCCATTGATCCACAATTTCATAAACACAAAAAAACATTATTTTCTTAAGTTACCAAGCATCCTTAGCCTACAACAATAAGGAGTTTCTTGGAGTGATAACAAATTGGCGCCATTGCCGGGGAGAGGAGATTGAAGCTCAACTTCCTTGGGAAACGACAAGATCTAGCTTTGATGATAGACAAAGCCTAGACATCATTTGGTTGTAATCATCTATCTAGCGACTCCATGAAGGACGAATTTGGTGGCGACTCCATTGTTCTGAAATTCGTTGGCGACCCCACTGGTATGAAATGAACAAGATCTTATCTAAGAGGTATGCGTTCTGTGATTTTTCAAAAGTTGTTGGTTTCCCTAATCCAGTGCCTAACAGAGATGAATGGGAACGCAACCTTCCCAGATTTCAAGGAGAAGAATGGGAAGTGCCAGCTAAACACTTGTTGGATTTTCATGATTTTATTCATCGACTTGAAATTGTACATGAGGATGTTCAGATCCGAGTCTTCTTTTTCTCATTAGAGGGAATTGCTCGTGAATGGTGTCAGTCTCTTCCTAGTGCAAGTGTTATTTCTTTGACAAACTTCCATTCAGCCTTCAATTCCCTTTGTAAAGAAATTTTTCCAGATGATCTTCTCTATCCTGAATGTTGTCATGAATTTCATTTATTGACTAAAGATTCAGATGTTCATGAAGAGTACACTGTTATAGAGAATACTCTTCAGTATCTAGAAATTGTTGATCCACATTATGATAGCCATGAGGATGCCATTAACATTGTATCAGATTCATCTATTAAAGATGACTGTCATGATGATCAGATTGTTTCTTTCGAAATCTTTAAAGATGATGATCATATTATTCCTTCTGAAAAATTTCAAGATGTTGAGCAGATTAATAAATCAGCAAGTGACATTTTCAGATTTGCAGAAGATGATGAGGGAAGCCTACAGTTTCAACATTTGCAGGAACTAAAAGTTTGTAGCAGATACAAAGACAGTGATGGTGAAGAGGAGCATAAAGGTTCTGATAAGAAATTGAGTTTGTATTTTCCTCCAACAGAGATTAAGCAGTCTAAATCCAGCATTGAGACCAGTAAAAACAATTAGCAGCATTGCAGTCAGTTGGATCAACAACTCAAAGAGGTATTTCATTATAACTTCAATGACCCTTTTGCTGACTAGTTAGAGTCTATGAGCAGCATGGATGTTAAAATAGTTTTGTTAGAAGAAGATTGTCTTTATCGTCCTTTTAAACCTCTTTTCTGTATGATATGGCTTCCTTTATTTTTCGGGGCAAGATCTAGCACGATGTCAATAAATCATTTTCTCACATGGCTTCATTGGAAGCATGAATTCACTTGACAAGAGGCAGGACAACTGGTTAGAAGTAGGAGTAGATAGAGAATGATTTCGTCATCAAGCATGGTTGAAGATTCTTTTTAGTTTGTTAGTTTGCAATAATTATTTGTTTTCAGTAATGTATGTTCCGGGTTTGAATAAAGATTGCAGAGGTATGGTGACAACATTTGGGACTCCATAACAAAATGTACTAGACACTGGAAGACTTTGAATGTTTGCAGGTTACAGGGTTTTTCAGAACTGCATTTATGAGGTCAAAAATGTCAGCAAGGCAAAAGGTTTCTATGTGCTTTTACAAATTCGAGTTTTAAGGTTAAGCTCAAGTTCCACATTGCTCCAGCTTCATGTGCCCTGCACAGTTACAGAACATACATAGGTTAGTCATATAATCAATTCAAAATTTAGTGTCAAGTATCAAAGCTCACGAAGAGACAGTTGCCACAACATATCGATTTAATTACCAAAACAGTGGATCTAGTGAAAAAATGTTGCAACCCAGTTTGTCAGCCTGCTATCTCAGAAGCTGCAAGAAGATTTTCTTTGAAGGTGCCTAGGTTATTTATTATAGATGATGTGTGAGTGTTACCTATTCAACAATCTGTGGTAGATGATTGTGAGAAAGTTGTCTTTTGGTAGCTAGCAAATCATCTTACCCATGACAAGGCCAAAACATTTCTGAGAGTGCTTTTCAATTGCAATGTGAATAGAGTTTGATCCAATCCCGTACAAGGCGTCCATCTTCCCAGCAGCTTTGCAGTCAAATATTGAGTCTTTGGTGGCCTGAGAACAAATAAAGGAGGATGAGAACGCGACAGAGAGTACGCTTAGACATGTAAATATTTAAAATTCAGAGCATGGTACCTTGGAAACACTGCCAGATATACATTCCTCTCAAAGATCTTCTCACAGTTTTCATTGGATGCTCTGGGACACAAAAGCTATGTTCTGAACATGATCAGTGGTTCTTTACAAGCTGATGAGGGAGTTTTAGTGATATCAACCCGAAAGGGTGAATTCGAGACTGGATTTGGAAGAGGTGGGCAGACAAGAGAGCATACTCGAAGCTTTGGATGCGATCAAATTACCCCCAAGAGATCCTCGAGGTCCTTTCAGGATGTTATTAATAGATAAATTCAAATATATGGGAACTGTGGTTATTGGGGATAAAAGATACATTTGGCGTTTGAAGTTTGTTTGGCGGTGAAAAATGGAAATTTTGGGCAGTTATCATTAAACAACTGGCAGCCTGTGGATTTTGTGGCATTTCATCTGTCAAATCTAATTCAGTCAGATTCTATGGTTAAGGTGGATGATTGCAGAATCTCATACCTCATTTTGTGCACGTAACAACAACAAAAACCCAGATTTACGTGTATAGTGTGACAATGGTTCCAACAACTAAATGTTGTGGGTTCTAGATTTCGAAGTAGATGTTTTCATCATGATGGTGGGAAGGATACAAGAATTCTCATCTATATAATGTGTATCGGTTCTCAGGCCCGAGCTCAAGTCACAAGATAAAATCGAAAGCCACAAATCAAGCCACCAATCAAGCCATGTGCTCAACCAAAGCAATAACACGTCTTCTTCATGGGAGCAAGAAGGCAAACAACAGGGCGTAGAAGTGTGTTTGCAGATCATTGGTTTGTTTTCGTTTCTTCCAGGTCACACAAAATTGACGGAGATAACCCTTGGCAAGGATATCCAAGAGTTTGTTTGATAGATTATTATATTCTAAATGGTTTCCAGAGATCATTTGGTGCGAGCATTAATCTTATTGGCAATGGTTTCTTCTTCAATGGAAATACTAACATCTCCGTCGATGGGAATTTTAATTTCGGGTCTTATTGGTAGGTTATCGGTAGCATTGTTATCTGCTTTCTATCTGAGAAGAAAATGCAATGAAGTGAAGATGACAGTGGCTTAATTGCCTCCAGAGATCACCAATAATGATAGAGCTTCCAAGCCTTCAACCCATGCTAGCAACAAATCTCATTTTCACTCCAAGTCTCATGTCTCTGCTACTGACAAGGGGCGACGTCACCATCCTCTGGATCTGAATACACTGAAGGGACACGATGATGCAGTCACATGGCTTTGTTTCACATCAGATTGCCAACGTTTGGCAACAAATTGTGCAGACAGGGTAGTAAGGGGTTTTTTTAAACTGGATGATGCTTCAAGAAAAAGCCTCAAGTTTTTACGGATCAACATGCCAAGTAGAAGTCATCCTATAGTTGTTGCGTTTTGCAAGGAAAACATCACAAATAGTTGTTGGAGCACATAATATAAAACAATGTGTCTCTGTTCTTCTCTGAGTTTCCCACAAACCCTTATCTTCGATGCATTGATATTGACTAGTTTGAATGGTTCAAACAAGATTATTTGTGCCTAATTGACCCTGCTGACATTAATTCTCTTAAATTAGATTTGGAGAAGATGTTTCACACCAAGTTGTAAGATATCCACTGCAAATACCTAAATCAAAGAATAAATGTGTTAGTAGCTGAACACAGGTAAAGAAAGTCACAGTATCAATATAGATGAACAAAAAACTCTCTGTCAATTTATATGGAGAAAACTGAAGAAGACAATAAAGAATTTGGTTCGAATTCTAAAGGAACAGATGGAAGCCATGGAGGCAGAGTAAAATCATTTTGAATATTTTCTTTTTTGACCAAGATAGAACTTTCATGTAGATCGTAAGGCGAATTAGCTGGTGAAACTTGAGATAGCCAGATTTGGTGAAATATCACCCAGATCTTATTTTTCTCAAACCAAACATACTGAAAATAGTTTCTAAAGATACATATTGAATTTACACATCAAATTCAAGATCCTGATTTGATAATAAAGATGTTTGAAGAGGTGTCAACGTCAGATTAGACACCTACTTTTGGGGCACAGAATCAATTGTTTTTGCCAAAGATAGAAAATTCGACTCTATCATGATCAAAGTACATCTATGAGCTTTGGAAGGCTATCTGCACACATCATAGGTCGAGAAAGATGAATACTCTTTAAAGAATATGAGATTGATTTTAATTTAGGATCAACTTCTATTATTTTTTATCTATTTTTGACCATCTGTTTTTAGAATATTTGATCCATCTTTTTAGGATCTAAAACTTCTTTGTAAAGGATATAAAGCCTGGGGTTTCAGTCTGAGACAAACTATAGAAGGGGGTTCCTCAGTGCATTGATAAGCTAGCACAGGCTAGTATTAAGATTTGGGTTTTGACTAGAGATAAATTGGAAACTGCCATCAATATTGGATTGACATGCAGTTTGCTGAGACAAGGGATGAAGCAAATACTGATCACATTGGATACACCTGAGATAAATGTAGTAGCACCGACCATGATTTTTTCCTGGTGGAAGCAATGTTCATGTTACAGAAGAAAACATGCATGAATATGTGGATCGTGTTGCTTCATTCCAAAAAGGATCGGGATGAAGATTTGAGTGACCAATATTCGGATTCGTTTGTTAGAGAAAGATACTGTAAACATAGCACATTTTGTTGTTTCAAGTGTTACATTACCTCGCAGTACTGGAGGAAGTTCTGAGGTTCATGGTTTTCAAAGAGGTGTAATTGCATTGCTATGCTCTATATTTTTGACGAAGCAAAGTGTTGGTGAGAAAATATATGGTGCAGGGTTTTGAGATAGCAGTCAGAGGTACAAGGGCTAATGTTGAAATATAAAACATAATTAAAGAAACATTGGCAAATCTGTATGGAATTAATGAAAAACAAAGATCACGATGCAAACATTGGAAAGCAGAACAATTGATCATACAGAGCAGTTTTGATAAAAGCCAAAAGTTATTTGTTCCAGATTTTCAAGAAGATAGGAGTGCAGAGTCACGAATCAAGTATGGGATCGTATGCAAAGGGTGCCATGAGGAGCAAGAATTTCTTCAGATTGCAGTGTTCTCATAACATCAATAGCCAAATACGTTAAACAACAAAGACTTCTAGATCAGAGGGCTTGTTCTTAAATTTTTTATTTTTTTTAATGTTAAAAATCCTGTTGAGTGTTTTGTTGTTTTTCAGGAAGCAAAGTTCTTGAGTCTGCATATGTCCTTGGAAATTTTTATAGCAGAAGTAGGCTACGACCTTTTGATGGGCCTAAACTCTGGAAATGTATATTCAGTATCACTAAGGTAGCAGTTACAATATTTTGGAGGTGAAGATGATCTCGTGCAGCTGCTAGAAATGAAAAGTCAAACACCTCAAGCTGCTTGCAATACTCTCATTTCAAGGTTGAAGTTATCCTAGAATTTTCAAAACCATGGTTACATATCTCACCATCCTTCCTATGTTCAACACTTTTCTTCTTAATGAAGATATTGCCACAACAGATGCCATGTCGATGTGCAAACAACATTTCTAGGGGAGTTTGAAGAAGACATGCTATAGATAAAAAAGATTGGGAAAGACAACAACAAATTTTGGAAAATAGACAGATGATAAATTGTAAAGGATGAATGACTCCATGCCCAATACTAAAGGCACAGGGTCTGCCAGGTTCTTGAAGACCTCGCAGGGAGGTCTCCATCCCAGTTGGAGCCATATGTTAGCAATAAAAAATGCACTGTCATTTTTGAAAGAATGATGCATAATATTGTAGGGAACATTTGACTAAATTCCTGGGCTCAAAATGTAGATTTGAAAGAACCATTGGAAAGCTTAGGATTTCTAGATGTCAATCGACTATTCAAGCATGAAAAATGGACTCTCCGTGACTGAGAAATTTGATTTTAAAACAAATCTGTGCCTTCACCAGCTAACCCGTCTTGAATTTTGTTAGTTAGCTGGTGAAAGCTCCGCCTTTCACCAGCTAAGGAGCGGATTTTCAAGTAAATTAGCTGGTGAAAGCCTCTCACGGCCAGAATAACCAAATTTTTTCCCAGATCAGGATTTTTTGAGTTTGAATGGTTTGAAACCACTTTAAATGGACAGATGTTGAATTATCAAGTCTGATTCAAAGGCTAGTTTTTAGGGATAAGGTCAAAAAGAGGTTTTTCAACTACATTTTCCATCTTTTTCAAAGGAAGAAAATCAGGGTTTTGGCACACTTCACCAAATTCGAATTTTGTCTTTGGAGGACCAAATCAAACAGACTTGGGAGGCTAAAACTGCACTTCATCAACAATCTACTACTCTTAGATATGGATTGACCTCATCTTGAGGATCTCTTCCTAGTTTTTTGTAAATATAGTTTACTTTCTGTTTTTAGAATATCAGATCCATTGTTTTAGGAACTGATAACTGTGATGTAAAGCTATAAAGCTACAGAATTAAGATAGATGAAGGGTTGGATTCTGGATACATTTTGGACTATTGTACTAAGGCTCTTATCTTCTAATAGAATCAAAGTTTCCTTTCACCATCAATATCATATTTATTCATATACTGTATTACTCTGTAATTTAATTCAATTTAGTTTATCTTTTAGGAACTGTCATCTTCTTATAAAGCTCATAAATTCGAATTAAAAGACTTCTTACTATCTTGTATGACCCTGCATTCTTTGTATTTGGTTATCTTGATTAGTATTCTTCATACCCTGTCCAATTACTCCATCTGATCATTGATTTCTAAAAGCACTGGTTTATTTGAATACTTGATAAGATTTTCTTTTCATTAGTCAATGAGTTATCCCGTTGATCCATAATTTCATAAACACAAAAAACCATTATTTTCTTAAGTTACCAAGCATCCTTAGCCTACAACCATAAGGAGTTTCTTGGAGTGATAACACAAATCATATTTGGATGATGAAATTGATGAGGGATTTTGGTTGTGGTACATGTTGAGTACATAGTTGAGACAAGTAGTTGATAAGTTGGCATACATACATGAGGTGTATAGTTGATGATGTTGGTACATATTGATGATTCATAGTTGATGAGTAGTTTACACATGATTGGTACATACTTGGTACATGGTTGGATGCACTTGTTTATGGTACAGGTTAATTACAAGTTGGTGCATGGTTGATGCACTTGTTTATGGTACAGGTTGATTACAGGTTGAGGTATAGGTTTATGCATGGTTCAAATTTATCGGTATAGGTTTACAACATTATATCGCACAGTGACAGTTTGACAGTGGTTCCATCATTCTACTTCTACTTCAGGGTGGCAGGAATGGGCAAGGATAGGTGGTTGTAGCCACCTTTTCGTTGTAGCCGAAGAACAATGGGGGTTGTAGCCTCCTTCTGGTTGTAGCCGAAGAATTGGGGAGTTGGAGATTCCCTCAGGTTGTAGCCTGAGAAACTAGAGGGTTGGAGCCTCCTTCAAATTGTAGCTGGAAAACAAAGGTACTTGGTGCTTCCAATGAATGTAATTCTTCAAGACATATAAGAAAAAGAATTCTGTGGTTTTGTTTCAATTTGGGATTCCACGTAAAACACTGGTGTACTGTGTATGTGTGTGATTGTTTATTTCTTATGGCTCATTATTGGATAATAATTCTACATTGATATAAAATTTGAAGAAAAAGGATTATAATTACGCTATTATTGATCCACCCCCCCTCACAGTAATCCAACAATTCGTATCAGAGCAGGTTCCTTCAGAAATCAGTTTAACCACTGAAAGGTAGATCATGGAGAGTACCAACTCGTATAACAATGGAATACCACAGTTTGATGGACAAAAATATGCTTTTTGGAGCATAAGGATGAAGACATATATACAAGCACAGGGATTTCAAGTTTGGCAATCAATTGTAGATGGATACACAACACCATCATTTCCACCAACAAATGACAAAGCAATGAAACTTGGTGAGAATAATTCCAAAGCCATAAATTCACTTTTGAGTGGTCTTAGTGATACGGTATTCACCAAAGTTGCACATTGTAAATCTGCTAAAAAGATTTGGGACAAGCTTCGAAATATTTATGAAGGAGATTCAAAAGTCAAAGCAACAAAGATTCAAACTTACAGAGGTCAGTTCGAACAACTAAAAATGAAGGAATATGAAGATATCACAACCTACTTCTTACAAGTCGATGAAACAGTGAATGCAATCATAGGATTGGGAGAAGAAATCGAAGAATCTCTAATTGTTCAAAAGGTACTAAGATCTCTTCCTATGAGATTCAACCCTAAGATATCAACA
>JZKD02S2164842.1:217584-233067 GCA_000966675.3 Picea glauca
TATAAAATCTCAAAGGTCTACTAATAATCAAAGAGCACACTGAAAATTATCAAAATGACAACTATGCACACAAACAAAATAAAGTGGTTGAAAGGGACCTCCCTTTATAAAGTAGGTATTCCTCACCCAAGAGGGGCCTGAGATTCCACTGCTAAAGATTGAAGGAAACATAATCGGTTATAAGGGCCCGCATGGGATTAACAACTAGTCGGTCAGATCCTCCCAGAGAGGTAATCTGTCATAAAGGTTGTGTGTTGTCTGACTCTTATCTGACCCAGCGTACCTATAGAATAACCCCTGCAAGTAACCTATGTGGTACCTAAGTCAAGAAACTAAGCAACCATGGTATCACTGATGCACAGGAGAACATTCATAAGTAAGGTCCACCGTATGGGTAGGGTAGCAAAGCCCAAAACCTTGAAAGCACCGCCTCTCACGGAGGTCAGGGCACTAGAAATATCCCTATATATGAATAGATCCCCATAAATATATCTGACGCTAAGAAGGTATTGAGGGGATATCCCTTCAACCAACCTCACATGAACTCATGCTTAACTCTGGTGTAAGTGAAGCCTCCTGTTATTACCGATTATACTATGGATTTCTCCACTCCCTTAGTCAAACACATATGTTGATTTAATAGCCTTGGAGAAGTTTACTCACAATATCCTATTCCAAGGCTCTAAATCCTAAGCTATGTGTGCACCCTAGATAATAAAATCATTACTAATCAATTTTAAATTATAGCATTAATTTTAATGGCCTTGCTTACTCAAAAGGTGAGATCGTGAAACTAGTGATGTTATGACTCAACAAGTAAAATAAATGAATATGAATACAATGCAAATTCCTAACTTCAATTTCCAATATATGATATGCTTTTCAAAAATACAATTTTCAATTCAATTATGCAATTCTAAATAAAATGCAATCTTTCTTTACATGCACTAAGATAAATGACAAAGACTCAAGAGATCAAAATGCCAATCAATGTAAAATGCCTAATAATTTTGTATTTTCAATATAAGAGAATGAAAATGCAAGGACTGAACAACTTGATATAAAGACTCTACTGTGTATAGACAAAGAAAACCCAAGTAGGATATCAAGGAGAAAAACACCCAGCCCAAGGTGCAAGGACAATCAAAATGAAAAATATGATGAGAAAGGCATCGCCCAAAAATTCAACCAAAGACAGGTTTCCTGTCATTCCATAGACACTTAATAGTCACCACAGAGACCCAAGAAGACTCAACGATCATCAAAACCTACCTAACAACCACCAAACCCAACAATCTAGAAACAAAGGTTAATGTATGCGACTGTTCAAGCAAAAAGTGTGTATGTACGCAGCTTGCAGAAGTACAACACACGTATATACATGAATGTCAAGAAAAAAACCCGCGTATATGTGTCAAAACACAACTAGGCTAAGGAGAAGGATAAGAAACTCAGACTCAGATTGAACAGAGGCTGTCAAGCAATCATATGACAAAAAAATCAATATGAATGAGAGAAATCTAAGGAGAAAAACAATCCAACCCCCCCCAAAAAAGATTCAATCCCCAGTATGGTCGCCAATTCTGTTATGAGGAAAATCTCTCTATATCTAGGGGTAAACCAAAATAGATGAAAATGACTATAGAAATCAACTCTAATCTCAAGTATGCTATATGAACAAATATTCTAGCAAGACAAGACAAAAGGACTACCTCATCTAGACATTTGATGAAGTCCATCGTTGAGCACTTGACCCAAAGAAATATACCTGTAACTAGTCCTCAACAGCTAAGAAACACAAGAATATGGTGATAATATATAATATTATCACATTCTATAGCATAATCCATCAACATTCATAACAAATACACCCATGGAATAATAATTCAAATATTTGTGAGATATTAATTGGATGAGAAAAGAGTATTTATATTAAGATATCATCAACAGAAGTGAATGAGTTACAAACTTCTGTGTCGGCACGATTCAGAACTGAGAAACTAAGTTCCTTATAGTTGGGCCTCCACCACTTCAATCCTCCACCAAAGGCAAGCTCATATAAGAGAGACAGTGAAGTTCTCAATCAATAAGGGAAGAGCTTGGGGGTTGAACAATGTGTTCAGACTTAAACGACAAAGGTATGCAGACTCAATGTGAAGTGAATAATTTCTCCCGAGTAACTTTGCTCTCAAAGTTGAAATATTTCTCCTCTTTTCCATAGCTCGGATTTGGCCCATTTATAGCCTTCAATTGGAACTGAAGGGTCGAGTCAAAACATTTCCAATATATGGAAGGCCAAGAATCATTGATCTCATGACATGACATGGAAACTCGACACCATTTTTTAATTTTGGGCACATTTCCCAATGTACGTGGGTTGTAGTGGTGCAAACTGTAGATACAGATGTTGTAATATAGGCATGGCTTGTATATGTGGAAAAATGATGTTTTTAGCTCTGAGATTTGCAAAAAGGGAGTTCAAGTTTGCATAGGGAAGTGGCAAAATTCCCTATGTACAAGATTGCATAAGGTGAGGCAAATCTTTCTATAACATTTGTCATAAACAATATCAAAATATCCATGAGCCTCATTTGGATATATTGATGATCCATCTCCACCACCATGTATCTAAAACCTCGGATCATTCTTGTCCCATGAAAAGAATCGTGACCTCATCAAAGCCACATTCACCTCATAGTTTATCCTCTCATAGGATCACTCCATGAATGAATTCAACTCAATTTTATCAGACACATGTGTCTAGAACCGCAGGTTGTTCTTGTCCTGTGACAATAATTATGACCACATTGGATCCACAAATACCTCATGTTGATCCTCTCATAGGATCACTCCATGAATGCATTCAGCTCGATGCTATCAGACATATGGAATTTCACCTCAAGTACCTCGAGTCTTAAATCCGTCAAAGACTATTTCAGGGAACATCTACTCTGGATGTACATGTTCCTTATCTCCTCTGGTTTGTAGCCGAGTTCCTGTGGAGATAGATTCAATCTGATGCTTATAGGGGCTACTCACCTACTCATGAGTTAACTACTCACCTACTCATGAGGGTTTCAAGGATTAATGAAATTCACACATAGGAGATCTAGTAGCAAATCGAATATTCAGTCCATCGAAGATCACATGTGGGACTATTCCCACATGATCTGTTTGATCAATGTTGGAATATCATCTAGATTCTCCAATCATCAACACTCCCCCAGGGAAACATTTGCGTTCCTACCAAGCTTGTCCCAGATAGAGGCTTAGTGAAAATGTCAGCTATCTTATCATCTGTGGATATGTGATGGAGCCTCACTACTCTTTCCTACACCATGTCTCTGATGAAGTCTTGCAATATCCCTTGAAAATCCACCCTGATTCATATCTTGCGTCACTGGCTATGATATATGACTGGGTGCTATAGATATCCTCTTTCCTACTTGTCTGGAAATCCTTCTCAATCCCAAGTTGAAGTAGCACCCCAGATGCTAGATCTGTATTATGTACTTCCAATCCCAAAAATGTATATGTCGACAACCATACTTCATCATTGAGTATCAATGTTATCTATTTGTACAACATAGGTACCTGCATGCTGTGTTGTAACCCAATAATATGGTCATGGCTCAACCATATATTGGAACAAGGTGCTCTATGCAAAGAAAATGTCTATCCCATCACACAACTTCCTTAGATGTGTCGTCATAGGTGAGGCCATGGAATTCCTGTCCATCAAGATAAACCTCTTCAGTATCCTCACTGAAGATATCATCTGGTACCAACCACACTTCCAATTTAGTCAAGATCCTTCATCTCAAAATATGAAATCAACTCCCTCTATCTAAGAGAATCCTTGGACCACGCTTTCATTTGTTGCATGACATTTTGCATTCTGCAAAGTTTCACGAAACTATGTTGGCTTATTCTTGATCACTGACTCCCTCTAGCTCTGAATCCCTCTGAGTATGACTCCCTCTGATTATGAATCCCTCTCATTTTTATCTCTTATCACCTTCCTAGAACAAGAAACAAGAACAATAAAATCTCCATGCAAGATATCATGCCTGGAGTCTAGGATAGTAACCAAGAGCATCTCCTAAAGGAGATCAACTTCATTTCATAAACAATAAGAATTTACATAAGAACACGAATATCTCCTAGAGAGGATATCAAGAAGTGTATCTCTAGTATTAAGGGGTTAGTATAATGATTATAACTTCAATAGATGAATATGAAACATAAGATCCTAATAACTCCATAATAGCTAAAGACATATCATTTTTTTAAATAATCAAACCTGGAGTCTTCACTGTTCGGGAGGGTGTGCTTGTTCCTCTGAATGTATTGAATTCACTGCTTGGATAAGGTCTCGTGTACATCCCCTGCAAACACACTCATGATTTGTTGGATGATATAACTTGAAAAGAATATACAAGTGCATACCTTTGAAATTTGTAGTATCGTTCAACTTGTCTTCTAATCTTAAACTTGACACCATCTTGACAAGAAGAGGTTATAAATTGAATAAAAAAATTTCAATGATTAGAACAAGATAGAAACCCTAAAATTTCAACTTTGACCACAATAATCAATTTTGAAATTTTTTATGGCTAAGGGTACTAGGAGATTCATTGGGTTAGGGTGCACTAGGATATCCAAGAATTATTCCAAACACTTCACTTAAAGTTCTCGAACAATTAGGTTAGGTTTTGTTGCTACTACAAGATCATAAACCCTAGACACAACTTCAATTGTGCTAAAATGAGCTTGACAGAGAGTTGTGGATCTACCTTCCAGTGGTTAGACTATTCCGAAGGTGGTGTGGGCCCATAACCTATTAGAATATTGTGCTCGTTTCACCATAGACAATGCTACACCATTTTCACCCAACCATAGGCACAAAGACACCCCTGAGCACCTTAACCTTTGATAGAAAGAATTATTCCAAGAAGCCACACCATAACTAACATATAACCAAGAGAGCACACGTTCTCCAAGGGTAGTGCACAAGATAAAGTACCAAAAAGATTGAACAAGATAAAACCGTACAACTGCAGTTGTTGTTTCTCCTCCTCTAAACTTGCACATTGTTTATATTTTCCTGAGTGAGTGTGAGTGAACAAATGAGCCAAGACATCCTCTATTTATATTAATCTATCCAGTGAATTTTCTTGCTGTGCCAACTTGACTTTCTGGTAATTATATTTTTTGTTTATCTTTTTCCTGTGAGGTCAACTTGTCTTCCCAGAGGATAATACCTTAATATTTTATATTTTTCTAAGCCGACATGTCTTCTATGGTTTTCACACATCTGTTTAGGGTTTCTGTTTCTTCTGAAATATTCTATTCTAGTCAAAGGTTACATATGGAGGTTAATACCTCCCGAAGCTACCATAATATCAACAATCGACATGCACCTTATAGGATTAAGCTTCAACAACAACAAAAATATGTCATGCAACTGCAACAAATTTGGCCCTACTAACATAAGTGGTTTGATTGCGATGTGGGTGAGAAAGTACACTACTCTTGATGTCAAGATCATTGTAGTGGGATGTGTGCAAGTGCATGTGGTCATGTGGAGAGTGGGTTTGTGAATGTAGTGGATCAAGAACTAATGATGACAATAGAAGGAAGTGTGAAGGAATTTCTGGGTCTAGGGTTAACCATTCACAAACCATGGCGACGGATTTTTTTTACAATGAATAAAGTGGAGGTAAATGCGAGATTCAGGTGTTGGTAGTGCTTGATATCGAGTGGCGTCACCGTTATTGCACTACTCTTGAGGTGAGTCTCCTTGAATGATACATTATTTTTGTGTGGCCTCTACTTCATACGATGTACCAAGTCAACATTTTCATTCTCCTGGTACATTTCATGCTTTTCACATGAAATTATACTCTCAGGAAGATGCCCAACGTATTATTTTATCCTCTACTTTTTTGATACTAACTTTATCCTCAATCTGTAAAACACCTTGTGATTGTGTAGTGTGATAATTGATTCCACTTTTTGTTTTTTTATCTATATGAGAAAACATTGTCATTTCGTCAAGGATGAGATACTTTAGCTGGGTTCTATGGTGGAATTTGATGCAACTGAGGGTGATCAGGTACCAAATCAATGCTTGATATTTTCTTTTTTGGGGGTCAAAATTGAGGTTTTGAGTTTACTAGTTTTGATCATGTGATGTGCTCCTGCTACAATTTGATATTGAGCTCGTTCTTGATTTCTTTCATTCCATTGACACAATCGAAGGAGATACAATCTACAATTGCAGCACTAGAGAAATATTGTATAATAGAAGGTTCGATCATGAGTGAGTGTGCCCAAGGATTGAGTAGTTGAACCTTTATACGAGGTTTCAAGATATTCACCATTCTATTCAAGAAGCTCTGACTGAGGAGGAAGAGGTGTTACATGACTTATTTGGGAAACCATAACAATATATGTGCTATAGATCCAACCAATTGAGGCATCACTAGAAGATGGCATGTAAGACGAATCAAATCAACTATTTCAGATTCTAATCTCAACCACATCTCTCTCTAGAAGAAGCTAGTCTTCGATTTCTCCTCTTTTATTTTTCAGATCTATCCACACAAATGGAAACAATTTGGGCATAGTTGTAGAATAGCCTTACATTGATAGTAATTCTACTGATAAATCCAACTCCGAGAGACCCACTGAAACCTACAAGCAAAATTTGAACAAGCCCCATAACAGTAAAAATACTATTGATATCAATAGTTCATAAGCTGTATAAGAAGCCAATGAAAGAAGCAACAATGTCTTGAATTTTTAATGCAATATATTCTTGGAGATTGTAACACCCAATATTTTGACAGTAAACAATTAGAACTTTGATTTTACTCATATTAGTAATTTATTGCTTGGAAGTTATTTGGACTTAGTTAGATTTATATAGACATTTGAGATGTGTATATCTGGACCTATTTATGTGTTGCATAATGATATTTGTATTGTTATATGCTCATAACTATGATAGTTATGAGAATTGTTAAAACATGCAAATTTAAATGTGGAATTTTGTACATGGATACCACTTCAAATTATGTTGTGAATGCATAACAGATGCAAGGCATGATAGAAATAAACATACATTTCTTAATTGAACGTCAATACCGATATGGATCCTTATATGAAATTATGATGTATATGCATGGATATGAGTTTTTGGTGAACTAACCTACATGTTGATGAGCTATGTGATAGCCAAATGACTATAGTGTTGAGGTAACTTGGATGCTGTAGACATAAAAAAGATAGTGTATGCTATAAGTTGCACTTATTATTTAATTTATGATTCAAAATATTGCTATGATTTGTGGTAAGTGTGGTTTTGAAAGGATGCACAACTTTCCCAGAGTGGTTGTTCGATTATGTGACTCTAAGAACAATAGTTGCACAATACGGCTTGATACAGGGTGTTTACCCTAGTCCTATCATGACGGGTGGAGGTATTTCCCATTGAGTATCCTATTGACCATAGTTGTATTAGGAGGGGTGGAGGTATTTCCCATTTTTTATCCTCCAAGACCTAGAGTTGTGGGAGGGTTGTGTGAAGTCACGCTCCCCTAGACATGTGGTGGCAACTTCTAGTTGCCTATTGTGGAAGCTTGGTCGAGATGTATGACATTTCCTCTTACGGGTTCTATCTGGAGTTAGGTCAATATAGTTGATGTTCCAACTTATTCCAACATAGTAAAGGATAAGATAGAAGATGAAGTAGGTTAGGAAGGAAGGATACTTCGATGTTAATTGAGAATATTGGTTTGGGATTAGATTTTCCACTGTTGTTTACTCACTTGGTTCCTACCATGTTTAAAACCCTTTTTATTCCCTTTTGATAATTTAAGTGTGATAATTAGTTATTGATGAATTATTGTAATTTTTTTCATTAATATTATTAATTGATGTATTTACTTGATATGTTGTCCTACATGCCTTGGTGTGATCATAATGAACTATGCACTAGAGGTAGTGGTTGTTTACCTTCAGTACATGTGTAAGTTATTTGTCCGCTAGCTACACACACATACCCTGCACATGTACACTAGTACAATTAATTAATGTATTAATTATTAAACTAGATTATTAACTATTTAATTGAATGGTTTAATGACTATGTAAATTATATTGCATACAAAAATATCTAGTAGCATTAAATACCTTCTTTTACTTGATTGATGGTGTTAACACTCTGTAATTTTCATATTTGTAGAAGAAAACACATAGGTAACTACAAAACCACTTTGGAAGCTGGGATCTAGCCCTACCAGCTTTGGAGAGGGATCTCTCTATAAGATTTAGATTTGTTTGGTTTAGAAACTTAGTCTAGTTATGAAAGTTTAGGGTTTTTTTGTTTGTTTGTTTGAAATATCTGGCTGATTGAATGCTTAAATTTCCATTGGGATATGGGGTATGTACTTTAGAACATGGATCGGTTTTATATTTTATAAAGTTTATTCACAGGGTAGGGTGGTAAAACTATTTGGATATTGTAAATTTATATGAAGTGAAAGAGAAGAAATGAGAGGAAAATCCACGAAGCAAAAGAGAAGTTAAGAATTCCTTTACTTAATTTCAGTTGAAAAACATGAAAATCATTCAAAAACCAGAAGCAAAGTATACTAAGATAAATTATGTTCTTTAACTTTATTTGAATAATTAGAATTGGAAACACATGAAATGATTACAGAGAATGAAAAACATTCAACAAAGAGAGAAGCACATCACCAACAGTCTAAAATGAGAATCCTATGAAAGAGTCTTTTTATTACTGACCGATCCTTTTGAATAATACATAGTAGCTTTCTTGGATGCAAAAATCAACCCTCACTGCTTCGAAAGGAGAAGTATTTATACAATTATTTACATAAGATCATGTCATAAATGATCAGGATATTTTGGAGGGATATCTAAACTGATTGAATCTCAAATTACAAAAGTATAGGAATCTTGTATATCTTCTTGGATTTCTGGTGTTGATTTGGTGGAAGTTGTTGATGACTTGTCTCTTTGACTTGCTTAGTTTTTGCTCCTTGATGGCTGAAACATCGAACTTGTCTTTAGTCAAGTAACTCGCATAGCTTATCCCACCTCTTTTTGTATGGGATTGATATCTTGAGTAATTTTTTGTATATTTTATGCATCTCTCTGTACTTGGAAAAAATAGGCTTAGTAATGAAAATATATTTGATTTCATGTTGAATGCTAAGGTCAAACTGTAATGTCTCCAAGAAATCTTCTGCAGTGATGCTTCCTTGTATTCCTCCAAACTTTGAATTGTCCTTTGCCACTATCTTCAATTTCTGTTTGTAATCAGGCAGAGTGATCAATTTTTCATTTAGCACTAACAATCCAGGAAGACCTTTCTTGTGTAGCACCTCAAACTTGTTGAAGAACCTCTATACATCTATGTCCACAACTTGATATTTTTCTTCTAGCTGCAACATGAGGCCTTTCTTGGTTAGAACCTTCTTGATTTTAAGGATGGTTTTAGTTATTTCCTCTATCTCCATCTCTTCTAACTCTAGTTTGTTTTTAGAGTTTAGAAACCTGATGAGCTCTGTGGCCTCTGTTGGATTTTATCCCAGTTATTATTTGATAACTTCAATGTCTCCTTTTGATTTTTGGATTAATTCATGCTGCTAAAAAATGATCTGTATAGAGGGCCAAATATCTGTCATGGATTTTTTTATGCCTATCCATATGTTTTCTTTAGCTTGGGTTAACGTGTTTGCCATGGTTATTTATATCCCCAGTTGTTGTAGTTGTTGGCTAAGCCTTTGAGACTTGTGCATTTCTTCCTGATGAGAATCCTGGAACATTTCTTGCAGTTCTTGTAATGTCTTTACCTCTTCATGTAGATTTTTAATTTCTTCCCCTTATATGGACATATCCTCCATAGATTTTACTAGTTTATCAGAGGCATCTGAAATTTGTACTGGGATTGTTGTTGGGATTGTTGTTGATGTAGAGACTTCTGTTGTTCTGATCCATGTCAGGGGAAACACATCTAGTGGAATCATGGCCAGCTACACATTATTCTCTTTTTCTTTGATAAACTTGTCAATCTCTGCTTCCATTTCCCTTATTTGTGCATTTTTCTTCATGATCAATTTTAACATTTATTCTTTTTGGATTTATGTCTCAGCTACTTATTTAGTTTGTGAATCCTTTGTTGCTAGAAGATTCAATTGTTTTCTGAGTGATGCGATATCAACATTATTTTTCTTTATCAACTCCTTAGTTGCTTTGACATTTGTTGGATCATATCCAATCTTGAGAACTATCTCTTATAATGATTTTATCTTAGTATCTTTTGCCAAAGAAGAGATATTTTCAATATTTAATTGGGACTGGATATTATTTATCTTAGTACCTACAATTTAGAAGCAGTCATTGAGGTATTTGTCAAAGTTGAAAAGATCATATCCCATGTTTGTCTGTGCATATCCATCTGGTCCATAGGATGGACGTCCTTTATATCAAACTCAAAAGCATTCTTCTTGTAATCTATTGGTGTCTTTGGATAGGGTACTTGTGCCTGTAAGAATCCCATTTGCATTCTTCCCTTATCTGTGTCAAAATATGATAAATGTATATGATGAGAAGTAGAGGTATGTTTCCAAAACTGATTATAAGTACTATTGTTGAGAAGTTCATTCCTTTGTTTGATTTTCTTATATTTATCAAAAATGTTTGACTTCTTTTTTCCATGAACTGATTTAGTTGTCAAGGTTGTGTCTGGATTTATTTGAGAGGATGGTGATCATGGAGAACCTGTAAACAAACTATCTTATTGGTTTGAAGAATTTGGTCCTTCCAAAACTATGGTGGACTGTGTTTCTCCCACTTTAAGAAAATCTGATGTGTGACTGGTTTTAGTCCTCTTTCTATATACCTGAAAATCTACAGTTGATACCTCTGTGACTGAAGGATAAACTTCCTTCCTTGATATTTTCCATGCTTTCATTTGATGTGTATTGGTTTTTGAAGTAGTTATAGATATATGATGCTCCTATGCTTCTTGCAAGGTGTTTTTTTCCCATTCAACCTGGTTCATAGATCTTTCAACCTCTAGCCTTTGTGTGTGCACATAGGGAGTCACCTGTTGTTTGGTCCTAAGTTAAGAAATTATGCCAAATGGGTCATATGACCAATTGAAGCTCAAGGGAAACTTCATCTTCTTCAGTTGGATGTCTACTTCTTCACCTGTTGCTCTGTTGTTGCAAATGAAAGGCCCAATCTGATTTTTTATTCTAAATTGGGATTTCTTCTTGGCTGCCACAAAATCAATTTCATATGAATTTATCATTTTCCTTATATAATCCAATGCAAAAATCCTCATTGGGAGGTATTTAGGAAATTTGTATGGTGGTAGCTCACATCCATACACCCTGATCTTTGTATAGTTCTGGTATAAATACCAATCACTTGTCTTTTCCTGATCAGATAGGTGCAAAACCTTCTGAATGTCTTCACTAATCATGGGTTATGTGGTGCTTTTCAGCAAACAAGTGGCTGGGTGGATGAATTGGTCAATGAAATCCTTGAAACTATACTCTGTTGAGTTCTTCCTGACCAATGAAATCCAAAATATGACTGACTGTGGGCTTCCTTGCTCATTTAACTTCTGAAGTGCAAAAGAAAACATGTCTTCTTGATAAAATAAGAACATATACACCAAAATTGAAGAATATTTGAGCATTCCTTCAGTTGGAAACTTAAGGAATTGTTCATGAACATTGTTAGCTAAAAATTGACTGAAATTGGATTTCACAGTAACTTTTTATTCTGTAGAGAAAATGGAACGAAAACCTAGAATAGGTTCATCTACCCATTCATCAGAGTAATAACCTAATAGATATGATAGCATGGATATGATATGGTTTTCTTTCACTATAAAAATAGAAGAGGGGTATGGTGGATTTTTCTTGGGAAATTGGGCATCTTCAGGGAGGAAGATCTAAAAATAATGGGCTCTCTGGGGAAATGCTAATTTCTCGTACAGGTCATTTAGGGCTTTGACAGAGAACATGGTGGTTGAGTTATTTTTAGGGATTTGCAACATTTGTTCAATGGTTTCAGGGGTAATCGTGAATAGGATTTCACCAGTGGGGAAGGCAACGCCTCTTTGGCCTGGAATTTGAGGAAAAATTTGGGGAAATGATGAGTCTAAGGAAACATATAATGGGGAAAATTGGACTCCCAGAGTCCAATTTCATCGCTCTGGTTGAGGAAAAACTCTTTCAGCAGGAGTGAAATTCAAAAAATTTGAATTCACACCTCAGATCTGCAACCTTGTAGTCTCTGTCTGCCAGAGGGATGTGGTCCAGGTCGACGGGAGGGGGAATCATTGGGTTCTCAAATGTGTTGGAAGGCTTGACCTTGGGAGCCATAATTGACATAATTAACAGTAAAAGGATGGTGATGTTGTAATTACCAGAAGAAATATTTTTATGTTGACGGTGAGAGATGGAGGTGGTAGTTTGACAGCTTAGCTTGGTGAAATCTTCACAGGGTCTTACTCAGCAAACAGTGTAACGGGATGAAGAAGGAATTTTTATGTGTACAGTGATATCCGTTATTGCACAGGACTGTTATAGGACAACTAATGGTCACGGGGAAGGTTTTAATTCGCTAACGGGTATGTTGTGTGGGACAAGTGTCATGGAGAGAGAGGGTAGTAGCAAAGGGGAGAGTGAACGGTATCGGGATTTGGTTTTACGGATTTCAGAGGGGGGGTCAGAGGTATGTAGAAATAGGAGGGGTGGTGAAAAAAACTGAGGACGCGCCATGTTATGTGGGACCAGAGTGGGGAAAACCACTTTTCATACCCCCCTCCGCCGATAAAGGTAGGTAGGTCATGGGGGGTGAAATTGATTGAGGTTTGTTGATCATGTATGGGATGGTGCCGCCGATGGCGATTAACATGAATATTGTGTGCTACAAGACAAAATTTCTTGTCAACTTCCACACTTTGGATAAAAAGATGTGCCATAAAGCCAAAGTTAGCTTTTTTGAAATCTTTACATTATAATTTATTTTTATATGCTAAACTAAGCTATTTTCAACACTTTAGGGTTCATTTTAATGTGCAAACCCTTTTCAATTTTTCACAAAGGAAAATTCACCTAATCTATTTTCTAACCTATGCATCTAACTCATTAATCCATCTTAAACTGTTGGATTAATTTATTTCGCTACCCAACTACTTTAGCCAAGATTAGACAGTTTGGCAAAATTTATTCTCTAACCTAACAACGACAATTTAAAATGTTTGATCATGATTAGACTTTATGATTCAAACGTATTTTCTTTTGATGAAGTTTTCTTGTTTTTCTCTTCTTTTATTCCATTTTTCTTTTCTTTTATTTTTTCCTTTTTCTTTTCTTTTTATACCCTCTTTTCATTTTCATTACTTTTTATCTTTTTTTCGTTTTCTTTTGGAAATCATTTGCAAAATAAAATATTATTTACAACATAAAATCATTGAAGGAATAAATTCCTATCACCATCCAATACTATGAAATATAAGACTCTAATAGTGGCTCCACTTGGGGATGGTGCTCTCCCTGTGAGGTGCCAAGAACTAGTGACTAGTCGCCTTGAATCCTCTTCTCCATTACTTTCTACATCTGATTTGTTTTATTGTAGTTGTAAACTTGGTGACAACTGATAATGATCTTAGGGCCTTCTCTTCGAGCTTCAACTTCTGATATGAATCACCCACTCATGACAGTAAAAGTAAAATGGTATTTATAATGAACTTGAGTGAGAAATTTTTTTATTCCAGTGAAAAGTAGTACTTGAGCATTCTACAATTGACAGTTCCACCTGGCAGATCTGCTCCATCCATATCCTTGATCAAGAATGCATTGTTTCTTATGTAATCATGGATTATGTAAGTACCTTTCCATAAATTCTCAAATTTTCCATGCTTACCTTTCTCCTCTTTCCTTGAATCCCATTTCAGTACTTTGTCTCATATCTGGAAATCATCAGCCTTGGTTCTTCTATCATATATATTCTTAATGTTTTCCTGGATCACTTGAGTTTTGTTGTAAACCTCTTCTCTGGATTGTTGCAACTGTATGGTTTGATTTATTCTCCTCTGGATGTCATTTGGTTCTACCTATACTTCCTGCAATATTTTCATGACAGGGACACCTAAAGAAGTGGGAAAAACAACATCGATTCCATAAACCAACTGATATGGGGGCATGCCAATTGATTTGTTAGTAGTAAGTATGTCTGCCCATAATGCATTGACCAGCTTGTTGTGCCATGAATTCTTGTTATCCTGCAACAACGTTTTGATGATATTGACCAGACTTTTGTTGGAAGACTCTGTTAATCCATTCCCTTGAGGGTAATAGGAAGTAGAGTGTCCTAAAGTAATTTGATACTTTCTTCAAAACTCCACCACATTCTTTGATTTGAATGTTGCTACATTTTCAGTGATGATCTACCTGGGGCATCCAAATCTTGAAAGAATGTTAGTTTCTAAAAAAATTATAATTGTTGGATTACTGAGAGGGGGGGTGAATCAGTAATAGCGCAATTATAATCCTTTTTCTTCAAATGTTATATGAATGTAGAATTATTATCCAATAATGAGAAGTAAGAAATAAACAATCACACACATTCACAATACACCAGTGTTTTATGTGGAAACCCAAATCGGGAGAAAACCACATAATGCTTTTTCTTATATGTCTTGAAGAATTACATTCATTGGAACCACCGACTTCCTTTGTTTTCCAGCTGCAACTGGAAGGACGCTCCAAACCCCTAGTTTCTCAGGCTACAACCTGAGGGAAGCTCCAACTCCCCAATTCTCTGGCTACAACCAGAAGGAGGCTACAACCCCCAATGTTCTCCAGCTACAACCGGAAGGTGGCTACAACCACCTGTCCTTGCCTCGTCCTGCCACCCTGAAGTAGAAGTAGAATGATGGAACCACTGTCACACTATCACTGTAAACCTGTACCAATAAATCTGAACCATGCATCAACCATGTATCAACCTGTACTGCAACCTGTAATCAACTTGTACAATAAACAATTGCACCAACCATGCACCAACCTGTAATCAACCTGTACCATAAAAAATTGCATCCAACCATGTACCAATTATGTACCAATCATGTGTCAACTACTCATCAGATATGACTCATCAATATGTACTAACATCATCAACTATACACCTCATGTATGTGCGCCAACTCATCAACTACCTGTCTCAACCATGTACTCAACATGTACCAACACCAAAAGCCCTAATCAATTTCATCATACAACTCTGATTTGTAGCTCTATAATATACCTACTATATATGATGACATTCCTGCAAACCTTCCTTAACTTTAAAAACAAGAGACTAGCATTTTCATCAAACTTTTCTTTAGTCTCACATGCCTAGTTTTGGATTAGTCAACAACCCTAA
>JZKD02S2164842.1:241212-251567 GCA_000966675.3 Picea glauca
TAGAATAGTATTATCTGAAAATATATCATAACTCATACCATTACCCATCAAACAAACTTGGGTCCATTACCCAAACCTGGGGTCTCCAACTTCTCATGTCCATAACTCTCTAACCCTGAGGAATTATGTGATGTTCCACATACCACTAGAATTGACATGACAAGCACTATCTATCTAGGATATTTTCCCTGACAAATTCACTTTCCTTCATTTCATTATTCCACAATTAAGCATGGGTTCTCTTACTCCACAAAGCATCTTCCCATGAGGGTTTTCACCATAAGGGGACTAGTTTGGAGGTCATCCATATTTACTTCTTATCAACAATGAAAAAACAATAATGAGTCATATTTACATCAAATAATATTGGGTCCATTACCCAAACGTTTGTGCTACGGGTCTTTCTTCAAGGGTTGACATCAATGACAACCAACCTTAATCAACAATAATCACATCATCAGTGGGTGTCCTTGTAGGTACAACTTCAATCCACTTGGTAAAATATCCAGTGGTTCTAAGGGTCCATTTGTGTTGGCCTGATGATGGTGGATGAATTTATCCAATGAAATCAAAACCCCATTGTTGAAAAGGATTTTCAACTGATATTGGTTTCAAGGGTAGAGGCAACAGTTTCCTTTTGCCTTCAAAAATTTGATAGTTATGACATGAGGTCATTTTCTTATGAACATCTGCAAACAAGTTTGGCCAATAAAAACTAGCTCTCAGAATTTTGTTGGCAATAGTCTTCCAGTTCAAATGTCCACCACAATCTCCTTCAAGAAATTCCTTCATAACTTTATCTTCCTCATCTTTCAATAAATAGTTTATTAAAATTCCTCTAGCATACTTCCAATATAAATTACCATCCAAAATACAATATTTCATAGATTTGAGTTTAAGAAACCTAGCTTAAGTCTTGGTCAAACTAGGAGGATCTTGTAAACAATGTAAAACAAAAATTAGGTCTGCATACCAGGGAGAGGTTGCAAAAACCTTTGTAACTTGTGGAGTCACCTGCTCTTCTTCTTTTTCATCTAGTGCAGCTAGAAAATTTATATCCAAGGCATGAAAATTAGACTCATCCATTAATTTAGCTAATCCTTGACACTTAATGAGTTATGTAGGTTTGATTTCAATGTCATATTCAAGGATAACAACAATCCATTTATCCCTTTTCCCATCAGGAATATCTTGGGTCATAATGTATTTTACCATAGAGTTTGGAACATAAGAAATTATATGTGAATGAAGAATGTAGACTCTAGAATCTTTGATTTCTTTTACTAGAGCAAAATCTTGCTTTTCCATAATATTGTATTTCAGTGGAGGATCTCTTAAATATTTACTAAAGAAAGCAATAGAAAATTCATGGCCTTCATTATTTTTCTGCAAGAGCATTGTTTCAATAGTATGCTCAGAGGAAAATGAGAAAAGGAGGAAATATTTTGTAAAATCGGGGTTGATAAGCACATGGGCTTGTGTTAAGGCTTGTTTCAATTGATAAGATGAATGTTTTGATTCTATGGTCCACTTTATTTTTGTGTCTCTCTTCAACATGTTTGTTATATTTCTTAGAAGATCTGAAAGATTAGGGATAAATATCCTTAGAAAATTTGTTTTGACAATGAAAGATTGGAGTTCTTTTATATTTCTAGGATGATCTATCTTTTGACTAGCTTCAATTCTGTTGGGATCAATTTTGATTCCATCCTTTGAGATGATATTTCCTAGCATTTTTCCTTCTTCTAAGACAAACAATGTTTTCTTTGGATTAAGGGAAATTCCAAATTTCCTGCATTTTTCAAAAACTCTTCTCAGGTGGAGCAAATGTTCTTCATTTGTTTTTGAAAAAACAGTGATATCATCAAGGTATATAACAATGAACCTTCCTAGTTCATCCACAAAATCAATATCCATTTCTATTTGAAATGTAGCTCCAACATTCATTAAACCAAAAGGCATTTTCCCATACATGAAAGTACCCCAAGGTGTGGTAAATTTTTTTTTTCTTAATGTTTAGGATGGACCAAAACTTGATTGTAACTAGAGAAACCATATAATAGAGAAATTCTACTGGACCCAACTACCTTCTACAAAATATGATCCATTTTGGGAAAAGGGTAGTGTTGTCCCTCGACCGATTTTTGGAGAACCTTGGTCGTGTTTGACCACATTTTGGGACTTCGACAGGCTGGTCAAAGATGAAGCGACTAGGCGAAGCGGAGATCACGGGATCTCGACCCCTTTTGTAGGATTTTTGGGTTTAGGGTATGGGATGTCGGTCCATGGGTATTACCCATGTTTAGGCCCTTTTTGTAATGTATAAATAGATAGCTAGGCGATGTAAGAGGGGGTGATTTGGCTAAGTGCAAGTTCAATCTATGTGATTGTAGAGTACTTTTTGCTAAGTGCGAATACGCTCTGTGCATATTGTGTAAGACTTGCAGAGCTAAGTGCAAGTGATTGTAAGAGACTATGTAAAGGCTTTGTGTTGTGACCTAACTTGGGGAAGGAGGATTTGGCGAGGTGTTCACAGATCTCATGTCCTATGCAAAGTTGGCTTTGTGGCTTTGTGCATGTAAGAATATTGCAAGAAGATAATAAAGAAGAATAAGAGTTGGTGGACGTAGCCTCACGATGGGGGTGAACCACGTATATCCTGTGTTATGGGTGCTTTGTGTGATTGATGTGATTTATGCTTAGTTTTGTAACCTTTATGTATGTTCGATGCATCTGATATAGTAGCTTAGTTCTTAATAATGTAAATGAGTGCTTGATCTGATCTATTTCTAATTGATAAGTGCTTGGATGTGTTAGATCTTGTTGAATATTGCATTGTTCTGTAATTGGGGTTTTAGCCTACGATGTGAATCAGTGTTAAAGACTAATGAATATTGACTGCTAAGTGTTGTAATCACAGATCTCTGTCCCAGCTAGGTTGTAGACACTTGAGTCCTGCAACCACCCCTACCTCTACCTCAGGTGAGACTTCATCTGCTTCGCAGATGTTGTCAAAAGGGTCGATAGTTAGGGTTTTGTTGGTGCGTTATTGTAGCGTTGAACCCTGGGTCTGCCCCTGTGCCAACAAATGGTTCTGTTGCCAAGACCTGAAATTGTGATTGTTGGGAACTGAAGGAAAGAGAAAGATCTGTGCGTAGATCTGTTGTTGTAGTGCGCAATATTTTACTTGACTTGTGGAGCTATGTGCTAATAAAGGAACCCGATCTGAGGAAAAGAGGTAAGATCTTAAATATTTGTGCTATGATAAAGGTAAGATAAGTGGAAATTTTTGTTTTGAAAGAATGGATCTAGGTATGCTTGATAGATTTTGTCCTAGTCTGAAAACTAGGGCACAACTAGAAGAAAGAAGATATGATATGAATAGATATGATAGAAATAATGAAAGATATGTTATTCTTATGCATAGAAGGAATTTTTGGACTAACAAATTGTTGGAGAAATTTATATTTTAGACACACTAGTTCAATGGGAGTTAACTGACTAGTTCTATGGGAGTTAACTGACTAGTTCTATTTTAGACTTTCTATTTTTACCATGACTATTATGCATGCATGCATTCCTAAGGAAAGCTAACTGCTTGATTTTTTTTCTTAATTATGTAATTATTTTCCCTATATATGAGTGTATTCCACTCATTCATTGTATCATATTGATCTTGATCTATGTATCAATCATTATCTCATTGGAGTAGTGTGAATATATTTTCTCATTCTTCCATATTGAATCTCTCTTCCTTTCTTGATGAGCTTTGTTTGTACTTGCTTTAGCTAGATCTCCTATGCAGGTTTCCATGAAACACTGACATGGTATCAGAGATATGCTACTTGGAGCAAGATATACAAGACAAATAATAAGGAAAATCAGGGTTTCGGCGAGCTAAATCCATGGTCGTACCTTTCAACATTTATTCCTCCCAAAATATTACGTTTTTGAGGAAACAACCAACATGGAAAGTAAATCGACCCATTTTGGAAGTGATTTTTCAACCATTTGGCGTGATTATGCACCATTTGCTCAGAAAGTAAGCTGTAAGATAGCCTCCTGAAACTGATATGAATATGTGGTCGTACCTTTCACCAGTGATTTCTCCCAAAATATTAAGTTTTTGAGGAAACTACCTGCGTGTAAAATAAATTAGCCCATTTTGGAAGTGGGTTTTCGACCGTTTGGCGATATTATTCACCGTTTTCTCATAAATTAAGTCACAAGATCATCTTCTAAAACTGATACGAATTTTCACTTAAAGTGCCCTTTCTGCCGTGATTTCTTAATTTTTCACTTGCAGATTGAGAGTAAATTTTTAGGAGTTCTTAGAAACAGTGGGAGAGATGGATATGAAAACTATTATACAGTCAAACTTGGTGGTAATCCTCACACCATATAATTATTTTGATTGGAATCCCAAGGTGACACTGCAACTCAAAAGAAAAGGACTATATAATTTGACGATGGTGACAGAAATAGAACCTACATCAGTGATTGAAAAGATGAGATGGGAAAACCGTAAGGATGAGGCCACATGACTACTTCTTGAGTTAATCTCCACTTATTTATGGTTTCAATTTTCCGCATGAAAGACTCCGAATGAGATCTGGACCACCTTGAAAGGAATCTTTGGAAAGAAGGATGAGATGCGAGGTCATATGATTGAGGTAGAGTTGAATACCTTAGACCCTAAAAGTTTTGATAATATACAAGATTTTTTTACTAAATTTAAATCTTTGTTATTAATATTGGGTGAATGTGGTATTGATAAGTCTACATAAGAGAAACAACTTATTCTAAAAATCTTGGCCAAGATAGGACTAGAATACGTTGTATATGTCTCCAATTTCCATTCTGGCAGATGTCTTTTTGGAACAAATTGGAAAATGCCTACGTTGGCTCAGTTCATTGAGTCTCTTAAACAAGAGAAGAAAAAACTCATACAGATGGGCCTCATGAAAGATCACAAAGCACATGTGCTCACCATGCATAGTGGAAAAGGGTCTTTGGAACAAAACAAAAGGAGGGATATTCCAAACCCTTTAATGATTCTTCAGGTTCCAAAGACTCTTCAAATTCCAAGAAGAAGAAGAAGGGAAAGCAGTGCACTTACTGAAATAAACCAAATCATGAAGAATCCACATGCATGAAGAAACAGATCGATCTTATGGCACATGCACTTCAGTAGAACAACCTTGGAAACTTCACTCCAGAGGGAGTCAAGAAGCAGAAGGAAGAAGATCCTGCTCCTAAGAAAGGTAATCATCATGCTCTTGTTGCAATTAATTCCTCATATGATTCATGGATTATAGATTCTGGTGTATCCCATCATATGGAAGCAAAAGAGGAATTTTTCTCTTCCTTGAGTCCATGCTTAAGACCCACTATTCTCATGGGGGATGATACTCCAGTAGCAGTAGCAGGAGAAGAGAGAGTGGAACTCCACAATGGTAGTTTTGAGAATGTTTTGCATGTTCCAAATCTTTCTATGAATCTGTTCTCATTTTATCAAATCGCTCAGAAAGGTAAAAAGGTTGAATTTACATCAGATCTAATTTCAGTAATTGACATGCATGACAATTCCATCATTGCAATTGGTGAGGTTTCCAAAGGACTTCATCGGATCCATAAATATTTCTACATCTTCACGAATACTTTCAATGAGAAGAAGTTTCAGAATTTGCAGGATCGTCTTGCAGTGAAGAACACAATTGTATAGAAACTGTTATTTTCTTCTTTTGATACATTATCTTTTGAGGGGGATTTTGTTCCCACATGGTTTTCCCTCTTTCCTCACTTTTATTCAATGTTCATTAGTTGCATTGTACATGAGTACCTAAAATGGCCTAGTAGTCGAGACTCATTTTTTACTCCATAGTGATGTTCAGGGGGGGGTGTTGGACAAATTTCTATTTTCGACACACTAGTTCAGTGGGAGTTAACTGACTAGTTCTATTTTAGACTTTCTATTTTTACCATTACTATTATGCATGCATGCATTCCTAACGAAAACTAACTACTTGATTGCTTTTCTTAATTATGGAATATTTTTCCCTATATATGAGTTTATTCCACTCATTCATTGTATCATATTGATCTTGATCTATGTATCAATCATTATGTCATTGGAGTAGTGTGAATATATTTTCTCATTCTTCCATATTGAATCTCTCTTCCTTTCTTGATGAACTTTGTTTGTACTTGCTTTAGCTAGATCTCATGTGCAGGTTTCCATGAAACACTGACACAAATGGATGCAGGATCCTAGAAAGAATTTTTTGCAGGTCCATCACTGTGATCCCAATGCATAGTACAGAAGAGGGTGGGGATCATTTAAGAGAAAGAGATGATTGACATTGTGTTATAGTTGCAGAAGACCAAGACATCTTGCTAAGGAATTCCCTGGTCGAGGTCATGTTTTCCTTTGTTGTAAAGCTACTGGACATGAAGTTTTGGATTTATCTAGAATGATTGCTAAGGTTGAGAATATGAACATGAGACAAGAAAACCATGAAGAAGGTCAAGAGACTAAGAAGGTTCTAGAGAACCAAAAAGAATCAGAGGCTATATTATTATAGATGAAAGAAACATTGAATGATCACAGAAACCTCAGTTTATCGGAGATATTAAAAGAAAAAGAATGCATAGAAACAAGAATAAGAGACTTCGACATAGACTGTGTACTAGATGCAGAAACACAGGTGAATATCATGCCAGAAAGTACTTGGGAAATTTTAGGAAAGCCTGTTATGATTCCTTCATTAGGAGGAATAGGATTGTTTAAAGGAACAATGATAACCTTATGTGGAATACTTACTCATGTACCTATGAGTGCTCATGGAACATCAACAAAAGAAGAATTTGAGGTCATTAATTTTGTTGAGAACACCACACCTTTTTCACTTATGTTAGGAAAACCCTGGATTGAGAAAGATCAGATCCGAAGGAGAGAAGAAGAGGAAGCTATAGAACAGAAAAAGAAAGAATTAAGGGATTTCATGGCTAGAAGAATAACACACTTAATAGAGGAACAAGAGGACAAGTCAAAGCAAATAAGGTACAGAGAGCTAGCTATTGAAGTTGAAAGAGCACAAGAAGGATTAAATGACCTATCCATGCAAGAGAGTAGGGAACCTACCCCAGAAACAGTAACATAAGAAGTATTACCCTTGAACCCCGTGAAAGACCCTCATCAGTGAGAAGTTACTTTACCAAGAGAAGACAAGAACAAGAATGGAAAGAGGAATCTAGAGATATAGATCATAAGAAAGAAAGCAAGAAAACTCAGTAAGAAGAAAGAAAAACTAGAAAAACTGTGAGAGGTTGCAGAAAGGACTTCGCAGAAGGAAGGTTTCCAGAACTTGAACCTCACTGAAACAACATAACAACGCAAACTGACACTTCACCACGATGAAGCAATATGACCGTTGGAGTCATCCCGACCATTAGAACGACGCGCCAGAATGGATAGAAATGCAGTTATTGCCGGAACGTTCACCATTGGACCGTTGGGACTGTGCCATAATGGGTGATATCACATTGATTAAGGAATTCCTTCCCATTGGAGGAATCTGTTACGATGTTATATATTTAACATGTCGAATGTCTTACCGAGAACACTTTTTCCAATTGAGATTATCCAAGCCCATAGAGAACTCATTGCTACTGCATTGTGCTTACTGAGACATCGCGAACTTTTCACTTACCTTGAGTATTTTTCCACCTATCCAAGATTATCAGTCACGAGCATGCATTTCGGATGACCTGAGCGCAATAAAGAAATCCATCGAAGAGATTCTAGTTGACCTCATGGCTGAGAAGGTCATGTCCGTAGCAGTACAGGCTTCGCCCATGAGACGATTACAGGCATCCCCATTGACTGCACATCGATTTGGGCCCTCTCGAAATCTGATAGAAAAACAAAGAAAGAATCGCGATGACTTAGCAAACATGAAGCTCAGGTCGTCGATCCTTCTCAACTATATCACCTCTGGTTGGCGCGGTTAGTCGTGACAGCGTCCCGAGGGACTTCGACTATACACTGATCACTACGTACCTCCTGAAGGGGATACACACAGTTGGACCTCACTTAAGACAAATTCTGATGCTGAAGATCAGTGACTTCAACTTTGGAGACCGCAAAAACTATGGAATGCTTGCACTACACAAGTACCTGACCAAGACAATGGAGAAGAAGACAAAGAAAATCCCCCAATCGTGGACCATGGACATCGCAAGATCAACCATCCTCCATCTGATGAAGACACCACACTTCAACAAACATTAGGAGGTTAACGTGTGCGTTAAACTCCTCTTGTCATGCTTCCATGGAGGTTTCTTGTGGTTGGATAGGCGCATCACATTGTATCGGCACTGATCCACTGGATCACTAGGTTAAGCATGCAAGGACCAGACCCTAAGGAATTTTACCCAGGGAAGGTTGCAGACCGTGCCCTGGCCCAACTAATCAAAGACACCTATGGTGATGTCAAGAAAGGGAAGTGGGGCTACAAGTTAGCCTCCATATAGAATGGTGCAATGCACCTAGCTTTCCAGTTGATCGTTGGTAATCTTGTCAG
This sequence comes from Picea glauca, assembly GCA_000966675.3. Taxonomy (NCBI): domain Eukaryota; kingdom Viridiplantae; phylum Streptophyta; class Pinopsida; order Pinales; family Pinaceae; genus Picea; species Picea glauca. The sequence continues at coordinate 249,798 of JZKD02S2164842.1, forward strand.
GAAGAACAAACCAATGCAGGTCACAGGGTGTTGGACACACCGACTACATTGAGAGGGGGCGGCGAAAAATGTAGGGCTCTTTTTCTCAAAATTCCTTATTTAACAATCACCATTAACTCATTACTCATTTCTATCATTTATAACCAGTTAAATGTCAACACATATCAGCAATATATCATAAAAAATTCATCACCACAAGGAACACAAGATGTATGTACAATTTTCTTTTTATTACGAACTACAATCCTTGGGGTTTTTCAGTAACAACTGAATAGAGTACAACTCTACAAGAGAACTAGCTCTATAATGCAAGACTCAATTTACACCCTTATCACCAACCAAGATGAGGCAACAATCCTCAACATATATCAATCTGTACCATAAACAAGTGCATCAAACATGCACCAACCTGTAATCAACCTATACCATAAACAAGTCCATCCAACCATGTACCAATTTTATACCAATAATTTGTCAACTACTCATCAACAATGACTCATCAATATGTACCAACATCATCAACTATACACCTCATGTATGTGTCAACTCATCAACTGCTTGTCTCAACCATGATTGGTTTTGAATTAGTCAACAACCCTAACTTGAAATAAACATAACTTTGTACCTGTAATGAATAAAGATATGAAACTGTTACACAATGTTCTTCAGTGTTTTTTTATTCAATTCCTCTAGGTTTCACTACTTGTAACCTCTCAGAAAAGGAGTTATAGTAAAAATGGCATACCTTGTTGAATTCTGGCTTATTCTAGAGAGCGACCTTGTAGAGCGTGGCCCACATGGAATATTTTTTGAATCGATCTAAAACTATTACACAACAAAATAAAGACTATAATATAACCAACACAATTTGTCTCCCTGAATTTGGATCTATTATGAATATGTTATGATGTTTTTACCCAAAACACCAGCTTTAGACTAGTTTCAGGACTAGCCACAAACCTTGTTTTCCACGGAGTGTATCTGCAAAAATACAACGACCCACAAATTGAATATTTTACCATAGATACCTGGATATTTTTCCTAAATTTCATATAAATATCACGGTCTGAGTCATTATAGAAATAAATTTATTGTGAAAATGGTGAGATGACCTATAAATAACATACCTTATAAAACATCATGAAAAGCATTTTTCCTCTCTTGAATTTTGTCCCTCTTTTCATCACCTTCCCTATGAAATTTGGCTTAGATATCCTTTGGTTACCTCAATCACCTATAGATATTCAATATGCTCAAGTGTTCCACACCAAAAATGCTCAAGAAGCTCTCACAAGAAGTTCTCCATCAATACTCCAAAAGATATTCTCACAAGAAGCTCTCCATTGATCTACAAAAATGATGATCTACAAGAGACCATTGCTATATTATTTATACTTTCATCATCTAGGTCACTTAACCCAGTTTTAGTTCACTTAATCCATTTCTAGGTCACTTATCCTATTTTCCTTATTTTAGGGTTAACCACTTTCCATAAATAGAAAGTTATCCAATACTTTATCATGTAAATATTCCTTCTTGATTTTGTCACCTTACTTTATCATTTCTTGATTGTGTCACTTCTCTTTATTATTTAAATCATCCACCTTGAATTTTTCACTTTAATTTATCATTTAAATAATATTAACCCATTTCTGGGTCACTTAACCTATTTTCCTTATTTTAGGGTTAACCACATTCCATAAATAGAAAGTTCTCCAATACTTTATCATTTAAATATTCCTTCTTGATTTTGTCACCTTACTTTATCAT
>JZKD02S2164842.1:279444-309564 GCA_000966675.3 Picea glauca
CATTTAAATATTCCTTCTTGATTTTTTCACCTTACTTTATCATTTCTTGATTTTGTCACTTGTCTTTATTATTTAAATAATCCACCTTGACTTTGTCACTTTACTTTATCATTTACATAATATTAACCCATTTCTAGGTCACTTAACCTATTTGCCTTATTTTAGGGTTAACCACTTTCCATAGATAAAAAGTTCTCCGATACTTTATCATTTAAATATTCCTTCTTGATTTTGTCACCTTACTTTATAATTTCTTGATTTTGTCACTTATCTTTATTATTTAAATAATCCACCTTGACTTTGTCACTTTACTTTATCATTTAAATAATGATTTCTTCTTTTAGGTCACTTTGAATTCTTTGACCTTGGGGGATTCAAGCCTTCATGTGGGGGTCCTTCCTCTTCGTAAGGCCATAACTATCAAAACATGAGGAGTTATGTGACAGTCTACATACCACCATAAATGGCATGAAAAGAACTATCCATCTAGGATAGTTTAACCAACAATTTCCTTGATCTTCATCTCATTATTCCACATACAATCATGGGTCCTCCAACCATTCTTCTAGGATAACTCAATCCACAAAGCTTCTTCCCGTGAGGGATTTAACCATAAGGGGAACACTTTGGAGTTCATCCATTTGTGCACCTTATCAATCATGATAAGACAATAATGATAGCATGGGTCCTCCAAACATTCTTCTATGATAACTCAATCTGCAAAGCATCTTCTCATGAGGGCTTTCACCATAAGGGGTCCACTTTGGAGTTCATCCATTTGTGCACCTTATCAATCATGATAAGATCAATCCAACTATGCATCATGTATCAATGACAACTCATTTATCCATCTTCATCATATCAATGACAACTCATTAATCTGTCTTCATCTATGCATTCTTATCAAGGAAAATACATATTACATTACATCAATCATCAATCAATCACTTGAAATCAATCAGTCAAACCATCGATCCTATAATATCCTCTTGACATCAATCAAGGACATCAATCAATCAAACAATTGGAATCAATGACAACATGATCCAAGACAGGGTTTATCGTCAACCAGTTGGAGCAAGATTGTTAGGAATGCAAGACCAGGGCTATGAGTTTCACTTCAGCTGGTTGTTAATTCTTGTTTCCTTCATTTCTTGGGAGATGCCGGAAGGAGCAAACTTCCTTGAAATCAATTCGTCTAAACCAATGGCCACGAAGTTCACTATGCTATGGTATTTGAGCGACATTGTGAAGAAATGGCAGTCCAATGCGGTGTTCCAAACCTACTTCTTGTAGCTGAAGAGATCCATTGAATCCTTCCATTGAATGAAGTTGAATACATTGCATCGATTTAGGCCATTTGCGAAGTTCCACACAGATAGTCATTTCATATATATCACTGTGTGCAAAGATGAACATAAGGAAGAGCTCCAGTCGTAATACAAACTCACCGAGGAAGATATGGAGGAAATCACCAAGGAATGGCTTGCAGAATTTATGGTACCTGTTGAACAGACATAACTCTCCGACCACGACCTCATCGAAATTCCTATAGTCACTTGAGAAGAATATGATTCACCCAACAAAAGCAGGAAGAAAATGAAGGAAGAGGTATAGGAACTGAACAACGCATCAAAGGAGACTTCACTAGATTCACCTAAAGGAGGAGGAGGTGATGAATTAAATAAAGAAGAGGACGAAGGGGAAGAAGAAAAATAGGAGCATGGAGAAGTGACACCACCTAAGTATCCCAACACAGAGGCTGAACTATTCAAGAAAAGAAATGTTTCTCCACAGAAAATCTCAGCGCGAAAGAAGTCAAGAGCCAATAAGCCTCACTTACAGATTGTACTTACATTGGATGATATTGATCTTATCATCGCAGTTGTATTAGACACCTCAGAGGACATACTGCAGTGAAATTAATCCAAACAATAAACCATGTATGACAGGATCGAGGCAGAGTTGAAAGGGATACATCAAGCTCTCTATTTGAGCCACACAGTGTCTACTACGTCATTGTCATCAGAGGGTACATAAGTAGGAGATGAGCCTACCCAACTCCGCAAATTAGCAGATGTGATAAAGGCTCGCCTTCGGCAAGTACAGGAGGAAAAATAAAAATCCACAGAGGCCCTGAAGCAAGAAAAGGAGGAAGCCATCAATCAAAGTTAGATTGAAAAGAAAGAGACAGATAACCTCTACGCAAAGTTTTAAGAGGACAGAGCATAGATCCAGAGAGAGAAAGATCATCTTCTCCCAGAGCATATTGGATTTAAAGAAGGAGTTACCCGAGCACTTCGCTCAGTATTGGGACTGACACCGATGGAAGAGGAGATATCTAAGAGACAAGTGGGGAAGCTCGTTGAATTCATTCAGTAGCTCTAAGCACAAATAACAGAACTGGAACTACAAACCATGCCAAGTACTCCGCAGGAAGTGCGAGATCAGAATCAAGGCATTGGCCTTAGAATGAAATAAAATCAGCAATCGAAGTGTGAATACCTATGAGTGCCTTGCAGAGGACCCATAATTACGAAAATTGGAGTCACAGCTCTAGGAAGCAAAGAAACAAGTAGCGACAGTGCAAGCACAGTTGAAGCCACCTTTAGCAGTCGAGAGGATGAAAAGGTCCTAGGAACAACGCACACTTCAGCAACAGGTCCATTCCATCTAGAGTAAAGTCATGGAAGTGACCCAGAGGCTCCAGCTAGTGCAGGATGAAGCCTACACACTTTTTGAGGAGATTGAGGGAAAAGGTGCATAGCTAGAACAAGTGGTCACCATGGTGGAACAACGATTGGAAGGACCGATTATTGAGAAAGTTATTCAGGATTTCATCAAGCAGGAGGCTTTGGCGAAGAAGAAAGCTGAGGAAACTCGAGCCAAGATCAAGTCCTTTGAATCAAATTTATCCAGATCAGAGTGACTTAGGACAAGTCATAGGTTAGTGTTGGGGGCATGTTGGCCCTCGACCAAGTTTTGGAGAACCTTGGTTGTGTTTGACCGCTTTTTGGGACTTCGATAGGTTAGTCGAAGACGAAGCACCTAGGTGAAGCAGAGATCGTAGGATCTCAACCCCTTTTGTGGGATTTTTGGGTTTAGGGTTGTTATAACCCTAAATTTCACCACACATGCTTACCTGGCATCAAGCCATCTCATATCCCTTCTTTACCAAAGCACTATTGAACAAATCTTTGAAAATCCTCTTTTATAAAGGCCCACGTTCCCTGCTCCATTATTGCACGCGTGTACATGTTGGCTAACCTAAGACAACGCACGTGGAGTGACAAAATCACAAAACAAAAAGAGTTGCCAATGACACAAAAACGCTATGGGTGAGTTAAATGAAACTCCTGGCTATGCATGGCCGAGGGTTCATCCAAATACCTAGCTCCTTCTAGCCTATAAAAGAACGGGTAGGGGTCCCATTTGGAAGAGAAAAAATATAGCGATGAAACTCTGCCCATTTGCGTATTCCCATTGTCCCAACCCTTTAGCCTTTCCTTATGCCAGAAGAGATACAAAGCAAAGCAGTTGGAGGATAGTTGAAGAGGATCCCAAGATTAGGTTCACGGAGCAGTGGTCGGTCTCAATTTTTTGTAATTTGACTCATTCAAAGTAATAAAGAAAGTGCTTTTCCTGTCCCAATTCATGAAATTTTTATAGTTTGATTAGTATATGTTTGGATTTCTAACCCGTTAGTATATAAGTAGGATGCATGTGTAGTTGTCGCTTATCTTGTATGCAGGTCAGCTTTGGAAAGGAGTATTACAAACAAGTAATCAAGTACAACGGAGGATTGACATCAAACGCCCGGAACAAGGTAGGTTGACCTTGCCATGCATTTACTAAGAAAAGGGGATTTAAATCTAGGGATGAAGGTAGAAAGTAGTTTTTCTTTGGTCATATCTGCATGCAAATTCTAAACCCTATTTTCTAGTCTGTAAGGAGATTTACCTCACAACATAATTGGCGACCATACTGGGGAAACTCTCTAGGGTTCCTGGAATTTTATTTAGTTTTTGGGTAGTTTTAAAGACTAGTTTTCTTTTCTGTTTTTTTTCTTTTAGTTTCCGTAAGGTATGAGCTAGCAGGGAGTCTGGTTTTCCATACCAGCTTTCCCTATCATTTGCTTGACTGTGTTTTTATGGGACCCACAGAGGTACATGCGGTCTGCATAAGGTATGCACGTGTGTACCCGCACCCTACTCTCTTACAACCCACGTGTGAATGCTAGCTGAAGAAGTAGCAGTAGCGTGTAGAGTTCAGAGAACCTCTGAGGCAGTCATCCTCTTCCCTGTTAGAATCACACATTCTCAGGGGGTTTTCTGGAATTCTGTCCGAGTCTTGTTTGTTTGCAGTCTTATCTTAGATTGTTTGGCTTTATAAATTTTTCCTTAGATTGTTTGCTTTTTCTGTTAAAAAAGAGTGTCCAAGCCTTCAGGAGACTCTGGTTATCAATATCATAGGTCTCTTCCTAGTTTGGTCTGTCTATTTTTAGTTTTTCTCAGAGTTTAGAGATACACGTGGCCTGTACAAGGTCAGCCCGCATGTACATGCTCTCTGTCTCTATACAGCTCGCATTCACACGCTGGTTGTTGGATTAACAGTAGTGTGCTTGTGCAGGATAATTTCTCTTGAGGGTAAGGTAGTCATCCTTTCCCTTGATGAGAAATATACCTCTCTGGTATTTAAATCTCTGTCAGTCAGTAGCTTAGAATTAATCTTACCTTTAGATCACTTTTTCTCATTTAAAGAAAAGTTGTCATAAAAGTAAAATATTTTTTTAAGGTTTTTAGACAAGTGTGAGAGTCATTTTTTAAAATTGCTACTGTGTGATTTTTGACCTGATTCTTTGCGACCTGCGATTAAGCCAGAATTGTTTTTCTTGGTTTTTGCTTGTTGGTATTTTTCCTTTTTTCTTTATCAACCATTTAAATTAAAAAAAAAAATCTCTTTTCATTTTCTTGTTTGGTTGAAAAGTGTGTTTCTGCATTATTAGCCAGGGAAAAGTCGTTATTTCATAATTTTTTGCAGTTTACTTAGATCATAAGTATCTTGTAGTCAAGTGAAATTTCTTTTGAGTTTGCTGTCCAAAATCTTAGAAAAGTTTAAAAAAAAAAAATTTGAAAAGTTGTTGAAATTTTGCATTAAGAAAAAAATTTATTTCCATCTTTTTACTCATTTTTTATTTCGTCTGTTACACATCATCAGTGTCACTTCCATATCCCTTGACATAAGACAAAGGCATAAAATTAACGCTAAAATCTAAAATTTATTAAACTTTCATGTTTGTAGGGTTCACCAACTAGTTCAGGATTTAGGGCCTTGGATTAGGTTGGAGAGGAAACTCTTCAAGGCCATTTCAAATCAAACATTGGAGTCTGAGTTAGGAAGTGGTTAAGTACCTCAGAGTGTCTTGGATCTTCACACACAGTGGAGGATCCCGAGCTCCGCAGGTCATGAAGGCTTCCTGGTCTGCCGCCGGTTACACTGGAGCCACCCTCGCCACCATTAAGGCGAAAGCTAGACCAACAAGGGTATTTTGAAGCAACCGGGTTACAAGACAGTGTGCCTGACCAACCCTCAGAGGAATCGACCATTTTGGACCTTGAAGAACTGCTCTCGGCCCGGTTGAAACCCCAACCATTGATTTCTTAGCACCTTTCATCGTACCAATTCAATTTTACGAGTGTCAGACAATGTTGCACACAACAATGGAAGAAAATGTTGTTACTCCTTATGGGAATTATTCAATTCCCACTACGTTTGTCACCATAGGAGAGTTTTCACCTCCTAACCCACTGACATGGGTCTGAGCCACCATGGTCTCGATCTCTTCTACATCGCACAGTGGTCCGATCCCGTCTTTGGCGGCGACCATGACCCCTTTCACACCAAGTGCGACAGGCCCTCCATTCTCATACGGGATGCCTAGTTCAGGTACAAGTCCTGTACTTTCCTACTCCACTTTATAGACTTTAGGTCTGGGGGTAGGGAGCTCTAGCGCTCCTCTACAAGGTCACATGGGGGGCACTCCTACTCCTTTTAACGCTTTCCCTTATGGAGGAGGTCATATCCCTCCTTCGTCCCCTTCACTCGGTAGCTCACATCAGCCATCCGCCAGACAAACTACACACAATAGTTTATTTGGAGCGGGGAGTCAAGGACCACCTTCGCATAGTATGTCGGTAGGTTCAACACCATTTTCTTTGAATGGAATGTTTTGTAACAACACCTTATCGTTAGCTGCTTTCCCGACTGGGGGCAACCCCATTTTTGGACAATCTACCCCTATGTAGGGTACTATTTCGACACAAGGAACAAACCTAGGAACTGCTTCCACATCAGGGCCTTGGAATTCTTGGCGCGGATCCGTTCCCTCATCCAGAATGCTCATTTGGGGTAATTCTTTCCATAATCAATGGAACCCCAAACAAACTACTATGCCCATCCCCACGGGAGCGCCATGGGGTAATCCTTCCTAGAGTCCTTCGAATATAATGCATGCCCAACCATCTATGTCCTATTTGGGAAATCAGCCAATTATGTCTCCACACCTACAAAATCCATACGTTGGCTAGGGACATGGTTTCTACCAAAATCCAAGCCAGCAGCCAAACTTTTCCTAGCAACCTGGTGCTAGTCAAACCCCAACCCCCTTTTTCCCAGGTTATCAGCAACAACCCAAACTACCGTTCCTGGTGACTTTACACTTGCTAGATTTGACAAGGTTTTTGAATGATCCTATTTGTCACGATCTGTGTTGGTCTCCTATGCTGATGAAGTTGCCTTCAGACAGTCCAAAGTTCAAAGCCAAGCCTAATGAAGATCTAGGAGATCATGTGACTACCTTTCATCTTTGGTGCTCATCTAAGTCATTGAAAGATGAATCCATACAACTGTGATTGTTTCAATGTATTCTCATTGGGAGTGTCGTGAAACGGTACATTGAGCTTGATCACTCAAGATACTTGTCCTTTGGCGAACTGGCAATGGCTTTCCTGAACCATTTCTAGTTACCTGTGAGATACAATGCTAGCACAGATATGCTCACCAATTTCAAACAGACAACAACAGACCATATCTCTGATCACATTCGAGAATGGAGATGCCAGAAGAGTTTAATCAAGGTACCAATCCCACCAGCACTCCTGCTTGAGTGGTTCCTTAAGTCTTTAGTCCCACAATTATCCAAATACATTGCGACGTCGGGAGTATTCTCCTAAGAAGATTCCATCATGAGGGCTCAACAATTTGAGCTCATATATTCTCAGTCCGGTTTGTTATACAACATCTTTCCAAATGCACCACGTTCAATCCTTAATAAAAATAGACAGAGAGGTGGACCACATGTCGATGGTATTGCTGGTTCAGCACAAACAAAGCCCCCTGAGCAATTGACAAAACAGTTGCAGCAGTTATCTATACAACACACAGCGGCCAGCCAAACTACTTCTTTGGCTTCTCCCCCTACCAAAATGTCGGACGTACACATAGTGCAATCGACTAGCCCAAAGGCCACCCAACAGCCTGAAGGAAAGAAAAAACAATGAAAGAAGGGTAAGGGGGATAAAAAACCCATCAATAATGCTGGCAGGGACAACATTGAAAAACAGAAGGCAAGGTATCCCTGCAACTTGTGCGTGAAAGACCACCCGACCCATCTATGTCCTCGCCTTGTAGAGGCCCAAAAATTTGTCATTCAGCAATAGTAGGTGGTGTTGACTAATACATTTCAACATGGGCAAAATCTAACTCAAACCTCTGCAAGCACTGAAGGGGGCAGCCAAGAAAATTGTCCGCCTCCAAACAACCCCGCATCCGCGAATGTATACATGGTGAGGGGTGATGCTTTTATATCGACTAGAGCACATGACTATAGTAAACCAAGCACTTATGAGAAGGGTAAAGAAGTTGACCTCCTATCTCTTCCTTTACAGATTGAGAAGACATTGGGAGAAACAATGACACGCATTCCCAAAGGTGCATTTAAAAAAGTTTCTCATAACCCAAATGCAAGGGCTGCCCAAAACTACTCTATCGTGGAGGATTTATCACAAACCCCTTGTGCGATGTCTTCTTTGGAGGTCCTCCAAAGCTTCCCTTCTCAAAGGAAATCCTTGTTAACCGCTTTAGGCTCTACCGAGACTTGTAATCCGGGTACCATCATGTTGGATACAACCGACTTAAAACCTCATCTGCCTTACCACGTAGCATTTCAGATAGTAGTGGCTTATCCCACGAAAACTTTTACTCGGCATATCTTCCGAAGGGTGGTTGATGAGGGCACCTCGACATGCATTATGTCGTTGGCATGTTGGAAGGCCATTGGCCAGCCCATTTTGTCTCCGTCACCTACTCTCCTCACCACTTTCGACGGTCATTCGTTCTGACCACATGGCATCGTTCCTTATTTCCCCATGCAGTTAGGAGGGAAGACTGTGTGTGTCGAAGTAGAGGTAGTCGATGCTCCCCTCGACTATAACCTTTTGTTAGGAACTAGTTGGACTTATGCTATGAAAGTTGTGATTGATACAGTTTTCTGGGTCTTGTTGTTTCCACACGAGGGTCAGATAGTGACCATCGATCAATTGTCTTTCTCTAGACTTGACCCTTCTTTGGGGGCATCCACAGTCCCGATGATTGATAATACTCAACCAGGTGTCGTCAATGTAGGAGTTGGTTTGTGCCCATCCTTGATGGGTACCTTCGATTACCCGCCCCCTCACGGTGATATCAAATTTATATCCAATCACCATAAGGTTAATATTTTTCAAGTTTCGTCGTTCCACACGACTTACTTCGAGGATCCATGGATAATTCCTTCCCCATCGACCACGATGGATGAGACAAGGAACCCAAGCATGTCCATGCCCTTGTCTGCAGTAGAAGTAGCATACTCTTTAGTCCAGCAAGATTCAACTAACATTGATATGACTCCTGCACAAGAGCTAGATCCACTTCTAGAGCTTATTTGGGCTCAGGGTTCTCTCGCTAACACCGATTCGTTAGACTTAGTATTGCCTTCTGATGAAGCAGTAATCAAAGCAATGACTATTCCGGACAAACCTTGGGAAGATCTTCATCACATATCATATTTTCTCCCAGAGTTAAGCCAAATCGAAGCAGGAGAATTCACCATAACCATGATGGGAGATTAGTCGTTCCCTATTAATCTCTTAATTACACACGAAATTTATGTTGAGGGTAATATGGAAACTATCGCTGAAACTATACCAATCAATATCTCCCAAAACCCTGGCGTTGTGGAAAACATCTTCGTCGGAGCGGATTTCTCCCCCGAAGAGATTCAAATCTACACAGATCTTTTCAAAGAATTTTGTGACGTTTTTTCCTGGTCTTATGAGGAAATGCCAGGTATCGATCCAAAAATAGTTGAACATGAGATCACAACGTATCCTGATGCCAAGCCTTTTTGGCATAAGGTTCGTCCAGTTAATTCTAAGAAAGAAACAACCATTATGGTTGAGGTTGATAAATTTCTAAAGGCAGGTTTTATCTATCCTATCCATTTGACTCAATGGGTGTCAAATCCTGTGCCAATCAATAAAAAACAAGGCACAATTCGTGTATGTACCGATTTCTGTGATTTGAAAAAGGCATGTCTCAAAGATAATTTTCCAACACCATTCATCAACCAGATCATTGATGAATGTGTTGGTTGTGAAGCCTTTTCTTTAATGGACGGTTTTTCGGGATATAATCAAATACAAATCAAACCTGAAGACCAACACAAAACAACATTCATTTGTCCTTTGGGTACATTCGCATATTGTAAAATGCCTTTTGGTCTTAAAAATGCTGGAGAAACCTTTCAGCGGGCCATGTCTTTTTCTTTCCATGACCTCAAGCATATAGTCGAGACCTATCTAGATGATTTAGCATCACGATCTTGCAAGAGAACGGATCATCCCACACACCTTAGACTTATTGTCGCTACTTCCAGATTCGCTTGAATCCAAACAAGTGCAACTTTTGCATAACATCAGGACGTTTGTTAGGTTTCATCGTATCAACAACATGAGTCATGGTCGATCCTCTCAAGGTGGACGCAATAATCCAGTTTCCCCCCCCATGCACAATCCTTCAACTTTAGAGTCTACAAGGCAAGGCGAAATTTTTACGACGCTTCATCGCCAACTATGCCAAAATCACCAAGGGCTTTATGCGCTTACTGAAGAAAGAAGTCCCTTTTTACTGGGACGATGCCGCTCAATGCTTTTTTGATGCATTAAAACATGCCCTCACAACTACCCCTCTGCTCCGACCACCTAACTATAACAAAGATTTCTTATTATATCTAGTTGCAGTAGAGTCAACCATTGGCATGGTTTTAGTTCAGGAAGATGACTTGTTCTCATAATATGTGATCTATTACTTGAGCCGAGGCCTCATAGGACCAGAAATCAACTATTCTCATATCGAAAAACTTGCATTAGCAGTAGTTCATGATGTTCAACGGTTCCATCATTACGTTATATTTCGCAAGACTACCATCATTGCTGTCATGAATCCATTCCAGTACATGTTGACATGACGGGTAATAGGCGGAAAAATCAGTAGATGGATAGTCATCCTCCAGGAGTTTGACTTAGACTTCATTTCAGCAAAGTCCAAAAAGTCACTGGTCTTCGCAGATTTTATTTCAGAACTTTCGATTGATTTAGGTGACGTTGTGCCTAAAGAATCGCCTATCCAGGAAGATATGTTTTTGATCACATCTTCGGATCCCTGGTACAGAGATATACTTATCTATCTCCAGACTTTGAAGTGCCCCACTTCTTCTTCTTGTGATGAGCATCGACGTATACGCCTTCAGGCTAAGAATTATCTCACACTCGATGATACGGTGTATTAGAGAGGTGTAGACTGCATCCTATGTTGATGTCTCACTCATGAGGAAGTAGTTATCATGCTCAACGATTTCCATATCGGAGCTTGTGGTGGTCATTTGTCTGGGTTGGAAATAACCCAAAAAATTCTATGAGCAGGTTACTTGTGGTCGACACTTATCAAAGATTGTATCGAATCGGTCAAGAAGTGCCATCCGTGCCAAATCTTCTCTCAGAAGATGAGGGCACATCCCGCTCCCATGTTCCCCGTCATCATAGTTGGGCCCTTCACCAAGTGGGGGATTGATTACACTATTTGCAACCCCACTTCAACAAGGGGGCATCTCTATATCATCGTAGTTGTCGACTACTTCACAAAGTGGGTTGAAGCTATGCCAATGTTTAAAGATGATGGAGAGACTACATATTTATTTTTATTCAACCAGATCATAGCAAGGTTCGACGTCTCGAGGGATATTGTCACTGACCATGGCAGTCACTTTCAAAATCAGATGATGACCGAATTAACATCAAATCTTGGGTTATGGAAAGAACATTCATCACCCTAATACCCCCAGGCCAATGGGCAGGTGGAAGCTGTAAACAAAAATCTTAAGACTATTCTACAACAAACTATCAACTCAGCCAAGTAAAATTGGAATTTGATGTTATACTCAACATTATGGGCTTACCGAACATCTGTTAAGACTACCACCGATTTCTCACCTTTTCAACTTGTTTACGGGCTGGAGGCATCCTTGCCCATCGAATGTCAAATCCCATCTCTAAAATTGGTAGTACAATTATTATCAGACACTTCTCCACTTGAAGAATGGTTAGTACACCTTGAGAAGCTCAATGAATAGTGTCGTGATGTGGCCTTGGCCAACGAGGCTCAAAATCATAAGGTCAAGTGTCAATATGATAGGTTCGTTCATCCTCAGATTTTCTCTAATGGCAACCTTGTCTTAGTCTATGACCAAGATAAGGACCCCCTGGGGGTAGGCAAATTCAAACCCATGTGGTTCGGGCCTTTCATCATAAAAGAGGTATTAAAAGAGGGTGCCTATTTTCTGGTTGATTTCGAAGGGAATCCTTTGACAGAGCCTAGAAATGGGCTCTACCTCAAGAAGTATTACTCATAGGCAGGTCACTGTGGGTAACTTTTTGTGACATATGTATAGTCTTTGTACTATTACTTTTTAGTTTCTTTTAGGTGTTATGGACATATCATTGATGTTATCTTTCGTCACTGTGGCAGATATCAAGTGATTCTGAGGTGTTCGTTGGGTATGCATATGGTGCTAGTCGACACACTCGGAGGCTTGCCTCCATAGCTTGGGTAATCTTCACACCTCAAGGCCAGTTGTTATCTTCCAGAGGTATATGCTTAGGTGACACCACAAATAATGTCACCGAGTATAGTGTAGTTATTGAATTACTTTGTGACGCTTTGTCATTGGGTATCTCTCATCTCCGGATCTACCTCGACGCTCAATTGGTTGTGTCTCAGTTAAACAGAGTGTATCGAGTTCATGATCCAACTTTACACTGATGATTCCTTAGGGTATGTCTCTTAGAACGAAACTTTGATCATATTACATATTTTCATGTTCCTAGGAGATTAAACCAAGTTACAGATACTCTAGCTAATCAAATTTTAGATTGGCATCTTGCACACATATGAAAGAGCATTGACATAAGCATCTAAATACATTTTTGCGCACGTGATCCATCAGACACAAAAGACCAAAAAAACCATATATAATATCATAAAGTAACCAGAGTACATAGATGGACGCAAGCGCCTCAAAAATAGGACCAATAATGAGTAACAGGGCTTATGCCCTAAAAACATATATACAAGTAGTGCTCGTGGCACGTAAAATGTCTAAATAGGTTCAAGGCCTATGGGCCCTGTTATATTGGTTCATAGCATGGGCTAAACGCCTAAACAACCGGACCCACATCCGAGGTGCCCCCACTACATGAGGCTGCATGGATGGCGGCAGGTTCTCAATCTCTGCCATCAGGACTATGCGAGTGAGTGCAGTAATTTTTATCTCAACTCGTCTAAGTACCCTCTCAACCTCCCCGACTGGGAGGTCTTCTGCTATTGCTGGTCCCCAGGCAGCAACGGCTGCAGCCCCTGGCCGAGGACGACGTCTGTTCCTTGAATAATCCGCAGGTCGCACTGGTCCCACATCTACATGCAACAAACGTATATCCGTCAAATACTCTAGCATAACAAAAAAATTATATATATAACAAAAAAAGACATAAAAATTACATATACAACAAAAAAACTACAAAGGTGGAGACTTACCCATCTCCCCTCGCTCCTCACCAGGAGGTACTAGTATCTCCGGGTCTCTCAAAAAATCAATCCCGGCATAGGGGTAGTCCTCTATAACCAAGATCTACCGTGACAACCATGCAAAAAAGTCATCATCGAAGGACTCATTGGTCCTTCCACCACCCTGTTGCGGCAGTAATATTTCCCATCTACACACAGTAGGAAAAGAGGCATGATGTCCTCGTACCACTACCCGAGGACTAAAACTTGGAACTGTCTCAAAAAAGAACGAACACAAAATAGTCTCGAACCTGAAGATCCTCTATGTCCGTTGATGACAATCTATCAATTGCCTCTTCATACACTCCAATAGTGTCGTACTCCAGTCGAAAATTTGTGCATTCAAGCAATGGACAACACAGTTCATCTGTGCACAGGACGCCTAATGCAAGGCTGCTAAACTGGTAATCCACCCAATGAGCAATAATATCGCTTGCAACGATAGGTTAGTGATCTTTCTTATAGGCACATGGGAGCTCAAATGGTTGGTCCCAACCTCACAGTGTAGGGCTATCAGTTCTACTATGTTATGCGGCCCTGACGAAAACGTCCTGAAGTTGACTGGTTCCCCTTTCCTTGAGAGGCTAGTCAAAAAGTAGATATCGTCGGTGGTGGGCACCAGTGATTTCCCCTCTAGCATAAAATCCTCTGCATCAGGGTGTCAGTAGTCGACCAAGGCATTCAGTAACCTCGGTTTCACCCGCATAGAAGGACATAGGAATAAATTTAACAAACCACATTACATTAAAGTGGCCACAACATTTGGATCTCCTACAACCAACTCACCAACTTCTTCATGCTCCCTTTCCCTCCATTGGACATACATCCTGCCAAAACAACAAGGTTCAGGAGGGTGAGTGAGTGATTTTTTTATTTTTTGTCTATAAAGGGAGGTCCACGCGTGCTATCTATGTGACAGTTGCGTGTACACGCAGGCAGGTTTTACTTTGCCTGAGTGTACATGCGGCCTGTCCAAAGACAACCCACATTGACCTAGGGCCGACCTTTTAAAGGTAAATGCCCACCCAAAAAATGAAATGAAAAGAAAAAATCAAGAATTGTATAGCTAGATAGGGGAGTTTGTACTTACTTGGTCCAGACGAAAGTTCATTTCATCCACTGTAGCTCCCAGAATCATTGTTTTTATCAAAGGGGGTATTTTGGCTCCATAGTCAATTTCCAAATCAACAATGGTGATAATGAGCTACCAGCTTCTATTTATAGACTTTTTGGCCTCTTTTTGTCACTTTTTTGGCCTCCCTTATCATTTTCTTTATACAAAAAACCATTTAGAGTGATTCATGAGTTGCATCGGAGGAATTTGATCATGTATTGGGATATTTTTAGGGAGTTTTGAGTAATTTTGACGATCCATGCAAATTTTTCCGATGATCAACTTGAGCATATAGGTTAGGTTTCTACCCTGATTTTTGTATCTCGTTGTCTTTTTCATTTGCCATAGGATCGATCCCATCAGATTGTGACATGAAACTATCATATCTGATTTAGAAGTGTCGCAACTTGGTGGTAGAGCCTACCGAAACATGAATTCCCTAGGTAGATCCTAGTTGCATTATGGTATTCATGTTGTCTCTACAACACTATAGGCTCGAGAGTCCTTGCAGTTTTTCCTGAATACGAGTTTGAGCCTCATTTACATAATTCTTCTTCGCTCTTGCTCTCACCCTCAGGACTCCCAAAAAATAACGGTTCTTCTTTTAAGCCCTTTTCAGACCCTCTAAATATGAAAAGATTGTCGAGCGATCTTGTGACCTTTCATGCTCGTTAAACTGAAATTTGAAGTCACATCTATTCGACGGTAGTTTACCCCTTTTTCGGTCTAGACGGTCAACTGTATGAACAAAGGTATACTCTATGGAACTTCATCTCTATAGAAGAGTACTCTCAAGTATAATTTTATCCCTTTTTCGGGCCTAAGGGACTAAACTTACAAAGAAGGAACCCCCACGGAGTCCATAGTTAAGCTCTTTTTAGACTCTCTAAAATTGAAAAGATTGTCGAGTGACCTTATTCTTTCACACTCGTTAAATTGGTCCAGAAGAATATTCCTGATGGAGTCCATAGTTAAGTTTTTTTCAGACTCCTTAAAAATGAAAAAATAGCCGAGTGATATTGTCCTTGTCCAACTCATTAAAATGGTTTTGAACCGACGTCTTATCAGTGCTAGTTTACCCCTTTTTCGAACCGACTAGAATATGTTCGAAAAGGGTACCCCAACAGAGTCTCCTTTTATGTTTTTTTTCAGACTCTCTAAACATGAAAAACCACTGAGCTTACCTTCTTTGGTCTCATTAAACTTACATCGAAGGACGTTACCATTGTGTGTTTTATTAACCGTGTTTGCATACCTTATATGTCAGCCTGATAATAGTTTGCTTCTGTGTCTTAACACCCTTGGCCCCTGGAGGATTTTTCCTGAGTATCATTATACTAGAACATCAGTCTTTTCCTTGTTCCTTGAACTTGTATGTTTGCAACACTCGTTCCTCCTTTGTAACGTAATATTCCTTTATTCTTTTTTCCACAATTATTGAAAAGGACAAAAAAGATCAAATATACCCCAAAAAGAGGAAGGGAAAAGTATTTTCTTTATTGGAAGCATAATGAGTCGCCCTTGGATAAAGCACATCTGTCCGTTTGTTCATCAGACTATGGGATGTAGTACGACCTTAGGAAGCTTTTTCTTTCTATAGAGTTGTGTCCTCCACCGTTTGGTTATCCTTCCAAACATATGGAGAGTTTGTGTTGCCTCCTACTTCATAGACTTATGATTAATGCCATGCTGCCTGAGTCTCATCATTTTTCATTCTATTATCCAAGGGAATTTTGTCACCAAGCTTGAGTCATCCCCTCTGCAATATGTCTCTTGTCCTCATACACAACCATCCTGAACATCCAATCAAGTCCTTGTTTGAAATCACTGAAGCCTTCAGTCTGATCATCAATATTATCAAGTCTATGACTGACGAGTCATCGAAGACCTCTAGGTAGTGCAGTCATACGCTCATATTACACTCCTAACTGATTTTTGAAGATTTTGAAGTTGTTGCTCGAGCTCTGAAGATCTCATCTCTAGCCATCATGCCATATCAACTTCTAGAATATGGATACTCTATATGTATATGTTTTTTATTTCGAGATGTAGCTTCGTTGTGTATTGTTCGTGGCTACTCTTTATATAGTTATAAGACATGGATCTACAATGTATTTGATTGGTAGCCATGATTCTATTTTATCCCGAGCATGGGTATGCCCGCCTCAGTGAAACATTTGTTATTTTGCAGATGGCATCGCCCGGTTCTTGATCCTTGGACTCAATCGTTCTGCACATCAGTAAAGATTGGTAATGTATTTCGGCCATCAGATGCTCTTCTGACCTCACACATTAGGGGGCATCTATTATAAACCTAAATTGCACCACACATTCTTACCTGGCATCAGGACATCTCATATCCCTTCTTTTCCAAAGCACTATTGAACAACTCTTTGAAAATCCTCTTTTATAAAGGCCCACATGCCCTGCTCCATTACTGCATGCGTGTACATGCTATATGACCTAAGACAGCCTCCGTGGACCGAAAAAAGCACGAAAAAAGGAAAGTTGCCGACGGAACACAAAATCTATGGGTGAGTTAATTAAAACTATCGGCCATGCATGGCCAAGGGTTCATCCAAATACCTAGCTCTTTCTAGCCTATAAAAGAAGGGGTAGGGGTCCCATTTGGAAGAGAAAAAATATAGCAAAGAAGCTCTGCCCATTTGCGTATTCCCATTGTGCCAACCCTTTAGCCTTTCCTTATGCCAGAAGAGATACAAAGAAAAGTAGTTGGAGGATAGTAGAAGAGGAGCCCAGGATCAGGTTCGCGGAGCGGTGGCCGGTCTCAATTTTTTGTAAGTTGACTCATTCAAAGTAATAAAGAAAGTTCTTTTCTCATCCCATTTCATGAACTTTTTATAGTTTGATTAGTATATGTTTGGATTTCTAACCCGTTAGTATATAAGTAGGATGCATGTGTAGTTGTCGCTTGTCTTGTATGCAGGTCAGCTTTGGAAAGGAGTATTACCAACAAGTAATCAAGTACAATGGAGGATCGACATCAAACACCCGGAACGAGGTAGGTTGATCTTGCCATGCATTTACTAAGAAAAGGGGATTTAAATCTAGGGATGAAGGTAGAAAGTAGTTTTTCTTCGGTCATATATGGATGCAAAGCCTAAACCCTATTTGGTAGTCTGTAAGGAGATTTCCCTCACAACAAGGGTATGGGATGTCAGCCCATGGGTCTTACCCATGTTTAGGCCCTTTTTGTAATGTATAAATAGATAGCTAGGCAATGTAAGAGGGGGTGATTTGACTCAGTGCAAGTTCAATCTGTGTGATTGTAGTGTACTCTTTGATAAGTGCAGATAGTTGTGAATGCTTTGTGCATACTATGTAAGACTTCCATAGCTAAGTGCAAATGATTGTAAGAGATTGTGTAAAGGCTTTGTGCTATGACCTAACTCAGGGAAGGAGGATCTGGCGAGGTGTGCGCAGATCTCCTGTCCTATGCGGAGTTATATTTGTGGCTATGTAGATGTAAGAAGAGTGGAAGAAGATAATAAATAATAAGAAGAGTTGGTGGACGTAACCCCACGTTGGGGGTGAACCACGTATATCTTGTGTTATGGGTGCTTTGTGCGATTGATGTGATTTATTCTTAGTGTTGTAATATTTATGTATGTTATATGCATTTGATATAGTAGCTTAGTGCTTAATAATGTAAATGAATGCTAGATCTAATCTATTTCTAGATGCTAAGTGCTTGGATGTGTTAGATCTTGTTGAATATTGTGTTGTTTTGTAATTAGGGTTTTAGCCTATGATGTGAATCAAGGTTAAAGACTAATGAATATTGATTACTAAGTGGTCTATTAAGTGTTGTAATCAAATATCTATGTCCTAGATAGGTTGTGTACACTTGAGTCCTGCAACCACCCCTACCTGTACCTCGGGTGAGACTTCATCTACTTCGCAGGTGTTGCTGAAAGGGACAATAGTTAGGGTTTTGTTGGTGCATTGTTGTGGCGTTGAACCCTAGGTCTGCCCCTGTGCCAACAGGTAGTTATCTTTGAGAGAGACTTTATTGAGGTTTCTGAAATAAATGCACAATCTGATTTCTCCACTCTTTTTTCTAGTTGGAACTAAATTTGATACCCATTTAGAAAATATTAATGGGACAATGATCTTAGGATCATACATATTTTTTATTTATTTTTCAATCAAAGGCATCAACTTTGGGTTAATCCTCCTAATTTTCTGTTTAAAAGGTTTTTGGTCTTCTTTTATAGGCATTTTATGTTGTAAAATGGTAGTGTCATAAAATTTTAGATCTTCATAACTCCATGCAAAAACTTCTATGAATTATTTGAACAAGTCTATGTATTTTTGTTTTTGAGCAAGAGGTAAATATTTAGATAGTTTAATCATTTTTTGTTCTTGTTCAGTTCTTATGTTTCAGTCTTCAACTTCCTTTCTAGTAGGTTCAATTTTAGGTTTTTTGGCTACATCATCAAAATCAAACAACTCTTCTAAAGGGACTAACCCTCTAGGAAAAATATTCTCCTTCAATTGAAAAATTTCCAAATCTTCTTGTTTATGATCTATTTCTCTGGAATCTGTCTGATCTGCATTTTCTCCTTCATCGTCAAAATCAACATCTATATTGGCACATTCAAATTCATTTTTTTATTGTAATTGTTTTTGAATTTGTTCATCATTTCCAAAAACTTGCCAATATCTGATGTTATCTGGGACAACTGGTTTGTTATTCACTTCAATTGTGTATTGGCAATTAGTATTAAAGGGAATTTTACAAGTGCTTGCTGAGGTAGCCATACCATCAACAAGAATTCTCTAGTCTCTGGGAATGGATGATACATCACACTCAATAAAGCATACAAGAAAATCTAGGACAACATTCCTATAAGCTCTCAATCTTGGGTGTTTAGTAGAGTATTCACCTTTGATCTATTTTATTATTAATTCAGAGTCACCCCAAATCGAAATTATCTTGGCACCAAGATTCTTTAACAGTTGTAACCCTATCATTAAGGCTTCATATTCTGCTATATTGTTGGTACATTGAAAATTAATCTTGTAGGAATGACCTTTACAATGGTTTGTTTTTTAATTTGAGACCCACACACCTGCTCTTTCCCCTTCCCTACTAACAACCCCATTAAAATCTAATTTCCATAGAGGTTCATCTTGTTTATCAGGTTCCACCATAATTGTTTTGTCTTCTTCAAGAATTGTTTTGTGTTCTGCAATATTATAAACATCATTCTCTAAATTGACAATTTGTTTTCCTATGTCTCCATCATTGTACAAAATGAAACAATCAAGGTCTGAAGGAACATAATATAAGGGATAATTTTATGGTTTATCCTTACTACTGGCCATGTATTTCATCAGTGCCTCCTTATATAATCTCCTATGTTGACCAAACAATGGAATGGTAGCATAATACATGTCCAGTTGAAGGGTTCCTTGTAACTTAGCTCGCCATGAGCGAGATAGTAACATGCCATATTTAGGAGGTATATTAGCAACAACTATGTCCACTACCAATCTCTTGGTTGGTATTTGTGCTAAGGTAACACACAAATATTTAATGAGATTTATGCATTTTAATTTTCTTGAATCAAAAGAATACAAATCTTTGTATGGGCTAGTGATATCAAGTCCTAATTTTTCCATAACAACTTTAGGCATAAGGTTGTGTGAAGCACTAGAGTCAAGCATGGCATTGTGAAATTTTTTATCGTGAATGTTTAAACTGATGTAGAAAGTGGGTACAACTCCATTTTCATATTTTCCATCAACATCAAGCCCAAATAATAATTTTGGTTGATCATCAACAACATTACTGTATTTGTACCTACCTCTATGTTCGGATCTTTTATCACTTGTGATATATATGCATTCTTATTCATAATCTATGTTAGAGGAATATTTATCTTGAGTTTTGCTAATTCATTTTCAAAGTTGAATGTTGTTTGAGTTTTATTTTGGTTAGAAACATCTTCTTTCTCAACAACATCTTTTTGTGAAGTATCTTTGGGTTGGTTGGTAGAGGGAATATCAATTTGAGTTGTTTTAGAGACAAAATCAAATGTTCTTTTCGTTGGAATTTATGTGTTCTTTTTAGAGGGAACATCAATAATTTTCTTGGATGATGTATCAACTACCTTTTTAGTGGAATAATCAGAGGTTTTCTTGGTAGGATTATCACTTGACTTCTTACTCCTTAGATTATACTTCTTATGGACTTCCATAATTGCATTTTGAAAATCTTGTTTATCTGATTCTTCCTCATCCATTTTAGTTTGTGAAAGAAGGAATGGATCTTGTTCTTCTTGAGTGAGAAAAATAGAAGCATTATCATTTATTCCCATTAAATTGATGTGAACATCATCAAGGTCTTCCACTATTTATTCCCCTTCATCAGCATAATTTTCTTGAAAATGAGGCTTGATCTGAACCTCTTTTTTCTCTTTGTTCTCTTTGTTCTATTTGTCTGATTTGGGGTTGGTTTCTCCTAAAATTAGGATTTTTTATTTGGGCACCAGGTTGATTCTCTCTAGGAGGAGTCCTATCAGTGATGTCTAACCTTTCTATCATCCTTTCCATGGTTCTGACTAAGAATTCAATTTTAGCATCAACAGAAGAGTTATATGGTTCTTATTTTATAGTTACTCTCCTCTCTATTCTCTATCTAGTCCTTTTGGCTAACATATTGGCCTCTACACTCACAACATCTCTCTGCATTTCTTCCAAGGTTTCAGGGTTTCTTTCTCTCAATTGATAAGACATGTTAGCATCAAAACCATCAGGGAATTTAATCAAAGCTAAACCTTAAGGGGGTTTAATGTTTGTTGGAATTGCATTATAAATATTTGTAAATATAGTGCAATAATCCTGCACACTTTCCCCAGGGTTTCTTTTAATGCTTTCATACTCAGATAAAATCTGGAGTGGATTTTTCTTAACTTCCCATCTATTGAGGAACGATTGGTGAAAAGGAGTAATGTCATTTAGGCTAGCAGTTGGTAAGGCTTTGAACTATTTCCTAAATTATGCATTTAAGCTTTGGGAAAACAGTCTCATTTTGACACCTTCCTCGTCTACTTCTTGCAGGTCAAAGAAGTC
Source organism: Picea glauca (assembly GCA_000966675.3). Lineage (NCBI taxonomy): Eukaryota > Viridiplantae > Streptophyta > Pinopsida > Pinales > Pinaceae > Picea > Picea glauca. The sequence continues at coordinate 300,875 of JZKD02S2164842.1, forward strand.
ATTCATTTTATCAACATGTTGATGTGCAGTCATAGTTCCAGTGCCATCAAACTGAGGAATCCTAGTTTGATAGTCTTGGGGAATATTATGTAAAGGAGAAGCCAAAAGGAGGGGAGCATCATATCTTGCTTCCATGATTGGTGTAGGAGGATGGATAACAGATGAACTTGTGGAAGGTGTAGATGTAGGAACTCCTAGAATAGGATGGATCATTGTTTGTGACGTTGTTGGATAAGTAGTGGAAAATACAGAAGAAACATGATTGATGGATATAGGATGAACCAATTGAGGATTAATATATGATGCATAAATGGTTAGGGAAAAAAGTTTAACATATTGTTGGATATAGGATTCATGTAAAGGTTGATCAAAGTCTGAAGATAGATCTTGTAATTTTACAAAATTTTGGAGGATTTGATGATCAAGAGATGATTCAAAAGATTGCCTTTCAGGTGTATTGGGTTGGAGAATAGCTTGACCTAATATTGTTTCATCCACAAAACTCTCAGACTTGGTTCTGAAAAGGATATGCTCAGATGGTAGATCAAATTGAATATCCTAGATTGTGACAAATTTCTCTAGGAGAGATGTTTCCGTAGGAGGACTACTACTCCCTTGACTTTAGGGATGATTTTAAGGATGGAAATTTATTTTTAAATGTAGAAACCTTGGCGAATGTTACTAATCCTTCATATGTCAACTATAAATGTTTGGCGATATTTTTGTAAAAATATTCAAATTTCTAAGTATTTTATATAGTTTTTATAAAATTTTGGCTATTTTTAAGGTAAAATCATTTTATCCTATAGAATTTGGGCGAATCATTTTTAAAATAGCAAATTTCATTTTTGGAAAAACCATGGAAAATTAGCCCATAAGAGAAATTTAGCCCCTAAAATCATCCCTGCTTGACTTTATGCTAAGCTTCTTTTTCTGGTCAACTTTTCCAGTTTATCTACAACTTTTACAAGTTCTGGATTAGGATGAGATCTGGTGTGAATTTTTTTTGGAGATAGAACTTAAAATGTTAAACACACTACCTAATTATTTACAAAGTTTTACAACCTCTGAACATTTATCTCTTCAGATTTGAATCTTTGATTGTCCAGAAATCATTTTTCTTACTAGGGACAAGAGTTTATAGAAGTTGAAAATTTGTTCTTCCCCATCATGGTTGCCACTATGTTAACACTCTGTAATTTCTATAGGTTGTAGAAGAAAAGACAGAGGTAACTGCAAAACCACTTTGGAAGCTGGGATCTAGCCCTGCCAACTTCAGAGAGGGATCTCTCTGTAAGATTTAGATTTGTTTGGTTTAGAAACTTAGGCTAGTTATGAAAGTTCAGGGTTTGTTTGTTTGTTTGTTTGACATACCTGGTCGATTGAATGCTTAAATTTCCATTGGGCTATGGGGTTTGTCTTTTAGAATAGGGATCAGTTTCATATTTTATAAAGTTTCTTCATGGGGAAGGGTAGTAAAATTGTTTGTATCTTGTAAATTTATATGAAGTGAAAGGGAAGAAAGGAGAGGAAAATACACCAAGAAAAAGAGCAATTAAGAATTCCTTTACTTAATTTCAGTTGAAAAACATGGAAATCATTCAAAAACCAGAAACATAGTATACTGAGATAAATTATATTCTTTAAATTTCTTTAAATAATTAGAATTGGAAACACATGCAATGATTACAGAGAATGAAAAAAATTCAACAAGGAGAGAATCACATCACCAACAGTCTAACACGAGAATCCTGTGAAAGAGTCTTTTTATTACTATTCGATCGTTTTGAATAATACACAGTAGCTTTCTTGGATGCAAAAATCAACCCTCACTACTTTGAAAGGAGAAGTATTTATATAATTATTTACATCAGATCCTGTCATAAATGATCAGGATATTTTGGAGGGATGTCTAAACTAACTGAATCTCAAATTATAAAAATATAGGAATCTTGTAGATCTTCTCGAATGTCTGTTGCTGATTTGGTGGAAGTTGTTGATGACTTTCCTCTTTGACTTGCTTAGTTGTTTCGCCTTGCATACTGAAACATTGAACTTGTCTTTACTCAAGTAACTTGCATAGCTTATCGCACCTCTCTTTTTTGGGATTGATATCTTGAGTAATTTTCTGTATATTTCATCCATCTTTGTGTACTTGGAAAAAGTAGGCTTAGTAATGAAAATATATTTGATTTCATGTTGAATGCTTAGGTCAAACTGTAATGTCTCCTGGACAGCTTTCCCAGTGATGCTTCCTTGTATTACTGCAAAATTTGAATTGTCCTTTTCCATTGTCTTCAATTTTTTATTGTAATTAGGTAGAGTGATCAATTTGTCATTTAGCACTAACAATCCAGGGAGAACTTTCTTGTGTAGCACCTCAAACTTGTTGAAGAACCTCTACACACCTATGTACATAACCTGAGATTTTTCTTCCAACTGTAGCATGAGGCCTTTCTTGGTCAGAACCTTCTTGATTTCCAAGATGGTTTCATTTTTTCCCTCTATGTCCATCTCTTCTAACTCTAGTTTATTTTTAGAGTTTAGAAACTTGATGAGCTTTGTGGCATTTGTTGGCTTTTCTCCCAATTCTTCTTTGATAACTTCAATGGATCCTCTCGCTTTCTAGATTAATTCATGCTGCTCAAAAATGATCTGTATAGAGGGACAAATCTTTGTCATGGATTTGTTTATGTCTATCTATATGTTTTCTTTAGCTTGGGCTAATGTGTTTTCCATGGTTGTTTCTTTCCCCAATTGTTGCAGTTGTTGGCTGAGCCTTTGAGACTTGTCCATTTCTGCCTGATGAGAAGCCTAGAACATAGCTTTCAGTTCCTGTAATTTCTTTACCCCTTCCTATGTTCTTTTAATTTATGCCCCTTGTATGGAAATATCCTCCATAGATTTTACTATTTTATTAGAGGCATCTGAAATTTGGATTGGGATTGTTGTTGAGATTTTTGTTGATAGACACTTATGTTGTTCTAATCCCTATCAGGGGCACTGCATCTAGTGTAATCATGGAAAGATGCACATTATAATCATTTTCTTTGATCAACTTGTCCATCTCTTCTCCCATTTCCCTTATTTGTGCATTTTGCTTCATGATCAATTTTAACATTTATTCTTTTTGGATTTTTGGCTCAGCTACTTATTTAGTTTGTGAATACTCTATTGTTGGGAGATTCATTTGTTTTCTAAGTGATGCTAAATCAACATTATTTTTATTCATCAACTCCTCTGTTGCTTTGACATTTGTTGGATCATATCCAATTTTGAGAACTATCTCTTCTAATGATTTTATATTCTTAGTGTCTTTGGCCAAAAAAGAGATCCTTTCCAGATTTAATTAGGACTGGATATTATTCAGGGATACCTGCAATTTAGAAGTAGTCATTGATGTATTTTCCAAAGTTGAAAATATCATCTCCCATGTTTGTTTGTGCATATCCATTTGGTCCACAGGATGGACATTCTTTATATCAAACTCAAAAGCAGTCTTCTTGCAATCTGTTGCTGTCTTTAGATAGGGGAATTGTGCCTGTAAGAATGTCATTTTAATTCTTCCCTTATCTATGTCAAAGTATGACAATAGTATGTGATGAGAAGTAGAGTTTTTTTTCCAAAAATGAGTATAAGTATTGTTGTTGAGAATTTCATTCCTTTGTTTGATTTCCTTATATTTGTCAAAAATGTTAGACTCTTTTTGTCCATGAACTGATTCAGTTGTCAAGGTTGTGTTTGGATTTCTTTGAGAGGCTGGTGATGATGGAAAAACTGTAAAAAAACTATCTGATTGGGTTGAATCATGTTTTCCTTCCAAAACTATGGTGGACTACGTTTCTCCCTCTTTAAGAAAATCTGATGTGTGACTGGTTTTAGTCCTCTTTCTGTATACCTGAAAATATTCAGTTGATACCTCTGTGACTGAAGGAGAAACTCTCTTCCTTTATCTTTTCTCTAATTTCTATTGAGGTGTATTGTTATGTGAAGTAGTTATAGAGATAGGTTGTTTCTCTACTTCTTGCAAGGTGTTTTCTACCCATTTAGCCCGGTTCATATATCTTTCAACCTCTAGCCTTTGTGTGTGTACATAGGAAGTGTTATTTTATTTGGTCCTGAGTTCAGAAATGATGCCAAATGGGTCATATGACCAAGTGAAGCTCAAGGGAAAATTCATCTTCTTTAATTGGATGTCTGATTCTTCACCTGCTACTCTGTTGTTGCAAATGAAAGGCCCAATCAGAGTTTTGATTCTGAATTGGGATTTCTTCTTGGCTGCCACAAAATGAATTTCATCAGAATTTATCATTTTCCTTATATAATTCAATGAAAAAATCCTCATTGGGAGGTATTTAGGAAATTTGTGTGGTGGAAACTCACATCCATACTGTCACATACCCACTACAGCAACCTAGATTTTTTTCTTTTATTTTCGTCTTTTCTTCGAGGGATAGAATCCCCAAATTTCTATGGGACCTAGCACAGACCATCCCTTCCCTTATCCTCCTCCATGTGATTGTTGGCTATGACCACAGGCCTTACCAAAAAGGCTCTTCCGTATTTCATGATTCGTGGAATCGTGATGCAAGCGTTCCCCTATTCTCTATCTTTCAAAATGTTGAAACCTAAAAGGGTCTAATAGATCCTTAGCTCTTCCCTTGGGTCACTTGTCATATGACTGATCCTATGACCTGGTGCTATTCCTCTAAATTCTTTCAGGGTTGTGCGTTTCGGGGAATCATGAAGCAAGCATTCCTCCTTTCCTTTCTAATCCTCGGGATTCGAAAGCCCAGTGTCATTCGGATCTACGGTCTAGATCGTTGACTTGATCAACGGCCCAGATTAAATCTCGGCATTCTACCTTTCGGGATTTTTGGCGGGGTCTTCACTCCTATTCCTCTGATGTCCAGAACCCTGGTGGATTTAGACCTTCACCACGTGTCCCCTACAAATGGACGGTCTAGATTATTTCGGGACCTGAAATGTCGATTCCCAAGTTTTGACCCTTTATTAACTGCCAACACCTACCTCCTCCTTCTACCACATGACTCTTCCCTATGACCTAGGGTTCATCCATAGAGTGCGTCGGGGTTTCAGGTACTAGGATTTCACGACTTGCAAAAACGAGGGGTCTCACCCTTTAGTTTCCTAAGTGTCAAAACGTCGAAACCTATTCACTCTAAATCGACTCATGCACAGAGCGCATCGGGGTTTCGGATTTTGGCATTTCGTGACTTGTGAAAATGAGGGGTCTTACCCTTTGGTTTCCCGGGTGCTAAAACACCAAAACCTATTCACGTTAAACCAACTCATCCACAGAGCGCGTCAGGATTTTGTGACTTTCAAAAATGAGGGGTCTTACCCTTTGGTTTCCTGGGTGCCAAAACGTCGAAAACTATTCACGCTAAACTAACTCATCCACAGAGTGCATCGGGGTTTCAGGTACTGGGATTTCATGACTTGCGAAAATGAGGGGTCTTACCCTTTGGTTTCCTAGGTGTCGAAACGACGAAACCTATTCATGCTAATCCGGCTTATTCACAGAGTGCGTCGGGGTTTCGGGTACTGAGATTTCACAATTTGCGAAAATGAGGGGTCTTACCCTTTGGTTTCCCGGGTGCCAAAATGCCAAAACCTATTCATGCTAAACTAGCTCATCCACAGAGTGCATCGGGGTTTTAGGTACCAGGATTTCGTGATTTGCGAAAATGAGGGGTCTTACCCTTTGGTTTCCCAGGTTCTGAAACGTCAAAACACCGAAAACCCGAGAGAACTACTCTCTCTTGTACAAGGTTTCTAGACTCATATCACATGATCCTTCAGCGGGTTCTTCGGTAATTCTCCCTAGGCTTGGTGACCTAACTAAAAATCCTTCCTAATTCGTCGAGCTATGAACTCTGTGTCAGGGGTAAAGTAAACTCGTGGGTTTACTAAAACGGTAGTCTTTTCAAGGAACTCACTCCAGCTCTTGAATGTGAGGGAACTTTCCGGGAGGAGGTGCCTTCGGGAAATCAAACCAAGACATAGCACGAGTCAAGTAGATGGAACAAATATCAAGGGAACAGACTCATATTCTGAACTTATTCATTCTATACCTAAACCGATTATGTTCATATGAGTATAAGAATGCATCCATTATTTCCAATCAAAACACCAAGCAAACACTTCTATACAGAAACCATTTATGAGTGTACAAACATGAGCATGCATCTAGGATATTCAATTCAAGATACAAGATATAAACACTTATCAGAAACACCAGGTGTGACGCGACTACTAAGAGGGGTGCTCGTTTCCAACCAGCCATAGGCTCAGTGACTCCAGATGGATTTACCACTAGCCACCCCCGAGCTAGACCACGAAGCTTGAGATTTAGTCTCCTACTTCCATCTCAATGAAAGTCGAGGATGAAGGTTACTCTCCTTCTCCTCTATTCAGAACTCCCTGTATTTCCCGAGTTTCTCCTGGTTCTCTTTCACGATCCCTGCCACACGCTCTCTCTCCCTACCACCTTTACCACACTTCCTCTCTTTCCTTTTCTCTGCAAGATTGCATGTGGCGTGAATTTCCCCTTCCGTGGTCAGGTCTGGGATATTTTTACGGATGGGCGGTTCACCCCCCCATCCTCTCATTAACTCTTGATGAGCCTCCCCACTGACCAATTTGATGGGAAATCCATTCTAGGGTCAGAGAGTTTCTTTGGTCTTTGCGCAAGTAAAAACCAGTACGGTACTAGCTCGGTGGAAGTTAACACAACCATTCAAGGTCCCTTCCACCACCTCTCATTAGACATCGTGGTCTCTTTTAGAAAATTCCTCTCCTAGCAATCATGCAACACATATTAATAACATAATTTAAATTCATCGACCTTTTATAGAAAGGTCCATCAAATCAAACATTCACCTCTTTGAGTTTGTCATAGTTCTTGGCCAATATAGTTATTTTTTACAGACTGGGGGAAACAAGGTGTTACAATTCCCTCCCACTTAAAGGAACATCATCCTCGATGTTCTATCTATCAATATGACATGTATGTACAGAAGTAAACAAAATCAGATATGCATGTTTCATGGCATCTTCCATTTCCCATGTAGCCTCATCTGGGCCAAAATGTTTCCACTGCACCTTGACCTGTGCAATGGTTCAGTTCCTGAGTGGGATTTCCTTTCTGTCCAGTATGTATTGAGGTTATGGTAGGAATTATCCCTCTAGTTCCACCTGAATCATAGACCAAACAATTATATGATTAGAATTGTGTACGTATTTCTTCGATAATGAAACATGGAAAACATTATGTGCTTTTACTATGGGAGGAAGTGCTAGCCTATAGGCTACAGGTCCCACTCTATCTAGAACTTCAAAGGGTATGCAATACCGAGGTGCCAGCTTTGCACAAGCCCCAATCCTTAGGGAACTCTTCCTGGGCCTAACTCTGAGATATACGTGGTCTCACGTCTTGAATTCACTTGGAGTTCTCTTTCGGTCAGTGTAACTTTTTTGTCCGTTCTGAGTGACCTTTAGATTTTGTTTTATCTGAATCACTTGTTGTTCCATTTATTTCAACATGTCAGTTCCAATAGTAATTTTGTTTACTGGGTTACTGAAACTGACTGGAGTTTTGCATGGTCTACCATAGAGGACTTCGAAAGGACTCATCTTCAGGGATTCTTGGTAGCTATTATTGTAGTCAAATTCCACCAGTGGCAAGTAATCTTCCCACTTTTTGGGTTGATGCATTACATGCATTCTTAGCATGTATTCCAATATTTGGTTCACTCTTTCCATCTATCCATCGGTCTAAGGATGATAGGCTATGCTAACAGTAATTTGGTTTTCAGACCAACCATCAAGGATTTCCAAAAGTTGGAAGTAAATTTCTTGTCTCTGTCAGACACGATCTCTTTAGGCATACCATGTAGTTTTAATATCTCCTTCATGAATATGATGGCGATATCTATTGCCTTGCAAGTCAATTTGACAGGGATAAATTGGGAAGACTTTCTCAATTTATCCACCACTACCATGATGGCATCATTATGTTTGGTCGATGTTGGTAATTCGGTGATGAAGTCCATGGAAATGGTTTCCCATTTCCATTCCGGGATTGGTAGAGGTTGTAATAATCCTGTTAGGTGCCAGTGTTCTGCTTTAACCTGTTGGCATTCTAGGCACTTAGCTAAATAGTTTTCTATGTATTTATTTAACCCAGGCCAATATAATTGTTTCCTAGTGGTCGTCATCATCTTCTGATATCATGGGTGACCAGTATATGGTCCGTTATGTAGTTCATCCATTATGAACCTCTTCAAGTCGTCACAATCTGGAATATACAATCTGTTTCTGTAAGTTATAAGACCTCCATCTATCATCTAGTAGCCTTCATACTTTATCCCTGTGGGTTCTTGATCCAGGTATGAGGTCACGGTCTGGAAGAATGTGTTTGTTTCTTGTGCATTCCTGACTCTTTCTTTGACATTTGTCTCGCACGTGCTCACTGCTGCCAAGTGAATTGTTTTCATACTTCTGCTAAGGGCATCAGGCACCTTATTTTTCTTTCCTTTAACATGTTTGATTTCAAAATCAAATTCAATAAGAAGTTCCATCCACCTAGCTTGTCTAGCATTGAGTTTTGGTTGGTCAAACAGATGTCGCAATCCACAGTGGTCTGTCCTGAGTATGAATTTCCT
>JZKD02S2164842.1:309574-320396 GCA_000966675.3 Picea glauca
GAGAAAGTGACTTTTGTGTGTGAGTGAAAAGTGTACCAAATTTTAGTTATTTAGATGTCACCTTGCAACATGTGGACGTCGCTTGGTCCTTTACAAGAGTTTGATTACCTAATTATCTAGATGTGATTGGTACAACCTTGCATAATTTTAAAAGCCCTAGGAAACTAGCATGTGGACATGTGGTCCATTACTATCCTTTAATTCCCTATGTGTGAGTTAATCTAGAAAAAACATGAAACTATCCTAGATTGAACATGTGGGCATGTGTGGGCCCGTTACAAACTTTTAAACTCTCCTAGTTTTTTTATCTAAGAAAGCATAAATTCAAACACTATCCTAGCTTTGTTGACATGTGGGCATGTATGGGCCCTTTACAAGAATGTGTTTGACAAAATGAAACTAAGAGGGGTCTCGAAAGAGTCGTTGTCCTCTCCTAAAATTTTTGCAATTTTGTTAAGGGAGATGAGATTGTTTTCACAACCTCTTCTGATTCTCAAGATCGCTTGATTGCGCAAGAGAAGAGCATACTCAAGGATTGCTACTCCAACTTCTAGTCCCAAATGTGGTTTAGATGTGATTAAAATTGATGTTTTCCTTAGATTATAAATCAAAGCAAGCCATCTGTGTGGAAAAAAGAAAATAAGGGAAAATGATTTTTTATCCACCTAAGTGCTTATGTTTGTTTGACTATCCCCTTTATAAGTTGAGGGGTCTAAGTGGCGCATCATTTAGAGCATGCATAACATCATTCTTGAGAAGGAAAATGATTTTCCCCACATCCAAAACCTTACAATGAGAAATTTAGTTCAGATGTGCGGCCTGCAGTGTAGACAGAGGCGCATATGGCGCTTGCACGCTGACCATATTGAAAACCAAAGCGCATGTGCACGGAAAAACTAATGTAACTCAGGCGCATGCGCGCCAGATGCACATCTGTGGGCTGGAATACCCTCGCGTTTGTGACAAGTTACCGAGAAAGAAACTCCGTATGGATTTCTCTCAATTCTCCTGTGAATTGACTGGTTAGCAGGTCAGCGGAGGCCGGTTTGTGTTCCTGCAAGTTAATAAAACCAAAAGGAAAGCAAAATAAACCCAAATGAGGGAGGAATTGATACCTAACTCCCCAGTGGAGTCGCTAGTCTGTTCGCACCCAATTCGTCACCTAGTGAGAAAATCGAGGGTGCTTACATGCCCTGTTGGGTCTTGCAGGGCATGAAAACTGTGGAAAGAAAGGTTAGAGAATACAGAACAAACTACAAGCTAATATCAACTGAAAACAAATTAAAACTGTGAAAAGAAACAACAAACACCAAAAATAAAAACAGATGTCACCAATGGTTTTGAGCTGGTCAATTGATGAAATCGTAGCACGATGAAGGACGAGAACTATGGTTCCTTCTTCCCACAATGGAAGGCTCTTGAGGCCCTCACAAAGTTTGCTTTCCTTACAATGAAAAGAATTGAGTATGATAGTGAAAGAACTCCCTGCGATGTTGCCAATGTGTTATCATTAAAGAATGAGTCCTTAACAATCTTAGCAGCATAACGATGCCTGAAATTCCTTGCGAAAACAATGTATCTTCACGGATTTTTATAGCAGATCCTCGGGCGATTATGTAACCTCTNCCTATGTGTGAGTTAATCTAGAAAAAGCATGAAACTATCCTAGATTGAACATGTGGGCATGTGTGGGCCCGTTACAAAACTTTAAACTCTCCTAGTTTTTTTATCTAAGAAAGCAAAAATTCAAACACTATCCTAGCTTTGTTGACATGTGGGCATGTATGGGCCCGTTACAAGAATGTGTTTGACAAAATGAAACTAAGAGGGGTCTCGAAAGAGTCGTTGTCCTCTCCTAAAATTTTTGAAATTTTGTTAAGGGAGATGAGATTGTTTTCACAATCTCTTTCTGATTCTCAAGATCGCTTGATTGCGTAAGAGAAGAGCATACTCAAGGATTGCTACTCCAACTTCTAGTCCCAAATGTGATTTAGATGTGATTAAAATTGATATGTTCCTTAGATTATAAATCAAAGCAAGCCATCTGTGTGGCAAAGAGAAAATAAGGGAAAATGATTTTTATCCACCTAAGTGCTTATGTTTGTTTGACTATCCCCTTTATAAGTTGAGGGGTCTAAGTGGTGGAGTATTTAGAGCATGAATAACATCATTCTTGAGAAGGAAAATGACTTTCCCCACATCCAAAACCTTACAATGGAAATTTAGTTCAGATGCGCGGCCTGCAGTGTAGACAGAGGCGCATATGGCACCTGCGCGCTGACCATATTGAAAACCAAAGCGCATGTGCACGGAAAAACATGTGTAACTCAGGCGCATGCACGCCAGATGCACGTCTATGGGCTGGAATACCCACGCGTTTGTGACAAGTTACCGAGAAAGAAACTCCAGATGGATTTCTCTCAATTCTCCTGTGAATTAACTGGTTAGCAGGTCGACGGAGGCTGGTTTGGGTCCCTGCAAGTTAATAAAACCAAAAGGAAAGAAAAATAAACCCAAATGAGGGAGGATTTGATACCTAATCCCCAACGGAGTTGCCAGTTTGTTCGCACCCAATTCGTTACCTGGTGAGCAAATCGAGGGTGCTTACATGCCCCGTTGGGTCTTGCAAAGCATGACAGTTGTGGAGGAAAGGGTTAGAGGAAACAAAACAAACTACAAGCTAATATCAACTGAAAAAAAATTAAAACTGTGAAAAGAAACAACAAACACCAAAAAAGACAGATGTCACCAATGGTTTTGAGCTGGTCAATTGATGAAATCGGAGCACGATGAAGGAAGAGAACTGTGGTTCCTTCTTCCCCCAACGGAAGGCTCTTGAGGCCCTCACAAAGTTTTCTTTCCTTACAATGAGAAGAACTGAGCATGACAGTGAAAGAACTCCCAGCGATGTTGCCAATGTGTTATTGTTAAAGATTGAGTCCTTAACAATCTTAGCAGCATAACAATGCCTGAAAATTCCTTGCGAAAACAATGTATCTTCACGGCTTTTTATAGCAGATCCTCGGGTGATTATGTAACCTCTTCAAAGTGTGAAAAGGGGCCCTTTAGGGCTTCCTTAGGTCATTAACNATGTGGGCATGTGTGGGCCCGTTACAAACTTTTAAACTCTCCTAGTTTTTTGATCTAAGAAAGAAGAAATTCAAACACTATCCTAGCTTTGTTGACATGTGGGCATGTATGGGCCTGTTACAAGAATGTGTTTGACAAAATGAAACTAAGAGGGGTCTCGAAAGAGCTGTTGTCCTCTCCTAAAAGTTTTGAAATTTTGTTAAGGGAGATGAGATTGTTTTCACAATCTCTTTCTGATTCTCAAGATCACTTGATTGCGCAAGAGAAGAGCATACTCAAGGATTGCTACTCCAACTTCTAGTCCCAAATGTGATTTAGATGTGATTAAAATTGATGTGTTCCTTAGATTATAAATCAAATCAAGCCATCTATGTGGCAAAAAGAAAATAAGGGAAAATGATTTTTATCCACCTAAGTGCTTATGTTTGTTTGACTATCCCCTTTATAAGTTGAGGGGTCTAAGTGGTGCAGTATTTAGAGCATGCATAACATCATTCTTGAGAAGGAAAATGACTTTCCCCACATCCAAAACCTTACAATGAGAAATTTAGTTCAGATGCACGGCCTGCAGTGTAGACAGAGGCACATATGGCGCCTGCGCGCTGACCGTATTGAAAACCAAAGCGTATGTGCATGGAAAAATAGTTGTAACTCAGGCGCATGCGTGCCAGATGTGCATTTGTGGGCTGGAATACCCGTGCGTTTGTGATAAGTTACTGAGAAAGAAACTCTGGATGGATTTTTCTCAATTCTCCTGTGAATTGACTAGTTAGCAGGTTGGCGGAGGCCGATTTGTGTCCCTGCAAGTTAATAAAACCAAAAGGAAAGAAAAATAAACCCAAATGAGGGAGGAATTGATACCTAATCTCCCCAGTGGAGTCGCCAGTCTATTCGCACCCAATTCGTCACCTGGTGAGAAAATCGAGGGTGCTTACATGCCCTGTTGGGTCTTGCAGGGCATGACAGTTGTGGAAGGAAAGGTTAGAGAATACAAAACAAACTACAAGATAATATCAACTGAAAACAAATTGAATCTGTGAAAAGAAACAAGAAACACCGAAAAAAAAGACAGATGTCACCAATGGTTTTGAGCTGGTCAATTGATGAAATCGGAGCACGATGAAGGAAGAGAACTATGGTTCCTTCTTCCCCCAACGGAAGGCTCTTGAGGCCCTCACAAAGTTTTCTTTCTTTACAATGAGAAGAACTGTGTATGACAGTAAAAGAACTCTCTGCGATGTTGCCAATGTGTTATCGTTAAAGAATGAGTCCTTAACAATCTTAGCAGCATAACGATGCTTGAAATTCCTTGCGAAAAAAATGTATCTTCACGGATTTTTATAGAAGATCCTCGGGCGATTATGTAACCTCTTCAAAGTGTGAAAAGGGGCCCTTTAGGGCTTCCTTAGGTCATTAACCCGCCTACCCTACGGATTTGGCTCGGATTTGGGAGTCAGATCAGATTGGGAGCCAGTTCGTAAGCGGTTGAGAGGCCGGCCAATTCAATAAATGCGTCGTTTTAGCAGGTGCGCGGGTTTTGTCGTTGACAGCCGCATGTCGTGCACGCATGTGCGTAGAGTACGTTCTTGTCCTGTGCATGTACGTGCGCACCAAACTACTGTGAAGCACCCTTCAATTTTTTGTTACTTTGTATAGTTTTTGACCCTTCTGGAATGCTGTGAAATTAATTCAGTGCCATGAATGACTTCATTGTTGTTTTGACGATGCAGAGTTCTTGTCTCCATGTGAGGACGAAATTTCGGTGATAACAGTGGGGAATTCACCCATAGTGAATTGGCAAGATGGTATGACCTCCATTACTTTTCTTTTGGTGCCGGTGGCTAACTGTACCAACCATGGCTTGGTGTGTTTATGTGGCTATAATTTACACTTATCAACAGCCTTAGGGGATATATAACTCAAATTTGAACCAGGGTCAATTAGAATAGACACTAGATGGTTGGTGATCATACCTTCCATCTCCACCACTGAATCTTGGTGGTTAGCTTGTTTATTATCCAAGGATGCATAAATTTGTGGCACGCTCCTGGCCACGTCATTGATGGTGGTATCTTATTGAACGTTGTAAATTCTCTGACTATTCTTTTGTCGGTGCGGGCAGTCTGTCAGTAGATGTTCTTCTCCACAACCCCAACATTTCAAGGGTTCTTTCTTTGGGTTATCAATCTTTCCTGGGGTAGATACAAAAGGTTTATTTCTTCTCTGGGAGGGGAAATTCTGCTGGTGTACACTTCGGGTTGGGAAGCTCATCCTTGATTCCTTTTTATAGTTTTTAAATATTGGGGATTTAAACCCCTTTTTCTAGAATCCCGAACTATTCTTCTACTTCCAGCCTTCACGATGTTTTTTCTGATGCCCAAGTTGTTCATAACAATATATTGCCTTTCAGATAGTATCTTCTAGGGTCTTTGGCTCATCAAACTCAATCATGTTCTGATAGTCCTTAGGTAGTCCACTGATGAATCATTGTACCTTTTCCTTTTATGATTTTATATAGGTTACGTATCTCAACAAATCGAGGAATTTGCTGACATATTCCTCTAGGGTGTGTTGCCCCAACTTGATTTCATATTATTCTTTAGTCTTTTCATCAAAATACTTTTTCGACAGATACTTTTTCCTGAAGTATTTCTCAAACCGTTCCCAAGATAGGTCTTCTTCGTGAATCCCTTTTACGTTCTTAAGGTCTTCCCACCAAATGGAAGCCTTCCCATTCAAGTTGAAAGTGGCTACTCGGGCCTTAAAGTTTTCCAAGAAGTCATGGACTCTGAACTACTTCTTTAGTCCAAGCATCCAGGCCTCCACTTCCTCTCGCTACTTTATTTCACCATTGAAAGAGGGTGGTTTGCCTTCTTGAATTCTTCAAGATTTTGATTTTTGGAATGATTTTGTTTCTTTTATTTTCTTCGGGAATAAGAACTAGTTCTTCTACTAGAAGATCCGTCCGAGTCGCCAGTTTCCTTTCAAGAAGAATCACCCAACGTTTGTCCCTTATCTTTGGGGTGGACCTTTCTCGAGGTGCTCCTCCCAGTGTGGCCACTTAAAAGACCACATTTTCGTATCCCAGGTGGGCTTCAACTTCTCTTTGTCTGTCATTGGTACACGTGACTGGTGTCAGGTCGATGCTGCAATTGTCTTTGTATGTTGGGCAAACTCTGTAGCAAGACTACATTAATTTATTTTTTCTTCTCTTGCTCTTTTATCAACCTCTCGTTGTCGACCTTGCAGCTCTATAGTTCGACCATGAGGCTTCTCACAGTCTCAACTAGATCTGGAGGGGTATCTACCGCTCTCCTTTCGTCAGACTCTCCATCTCTATTGTGGGAGCCATCCCCCACTTCGTGGTGCATCACCATTCTATGCGTCTGTCATTTCTTGCGGTTGATCGTCTACTTGTTGTGAAAGAAAAACACTTGTTGTTAGTCAACATTATATTCATTCACAACCAACGTATGATAAATATTTTTCAAATGCATACACACAATAGGAATTTTCATTCTTAACTTTGGATTTTGATAATAGGGGGTTAGGATAGAGAGTTACTCCTTTTAAGAGTACTTCAAATGGAATTTTTGTGCAACTTGTTCATCGGCCCAAGCAGGCCAAGTGTTGTAACCATGCTCTGATACCAATTTGTCACATACCCACTACGACAACCTAGATTTGTTTCTTTTATTTTTGTCTTTTTATCGAGGGACAGAATCCTCGAATTTCTATGGGGCCTAGCGCAGACCATCCCTTCCATTATCCTCCTCCATGTGATCGTTGGATATGACCATAGGCCTTACCAAAAAGGTGCTTCCAACTTTCACGATTTGGGGAATCGCGATGCAAGCGTTCCCCTGTTCTCTGTCTTTCAAAATGACGAAACCCGAAAGGGTCTAACAGATCCTTAGCTCCTCCTATGGGTTGCTTTACATATGATTGATCCTATGACCTGGTGCTATTCCTTCAAATGCTTTCAGGGTTTCACGTTTTGGGGAATCACGAAGCAAGCATTCCTCCTTTCTCTTTTTAATCCTCAGGACTTGAAATCCTGGTGTCATCCGAATCTACGGTCTAGATCATTGACTTGATCAAAAACTCGGATTAAATCCCGAAATTCTACCTTTCAGGATTTCTGGCGGGGTCTTCACTCTTATTCCTCCGATGTCCAGAACCCCGGTGGCTTTAGACCTTCGCCATGCATCTGCTACAAATGGACGGTCAAGATTCGTTCGGGACCCAAAATGTTGATTCTCGAGTTTTGACCCTTGATTAACTGCTAGCACCTACCTCCTCCTTCTACCACATGACTCTGCCCTGTGACCTGGGGTTCATCCACATAGCATGTTGGGGTTTCAGGTATTGGGATTTCACTACTTGCGAAAATGAGGGGTCTCACCCTTTGGTTTCCAAGGTGTCAAAACACTGAAATCTATTCATGCTAAATCAGCTCATGCACAGAGCGCATCAGGGTTTCAGGTACCTGGATTTCGTGACTTGAGAAAATGAGGGGTATTACCCTTTGATTTCCCAGGTGTTGAAATGTCGAAACCTATTCACGCTAAACTGGCTCATCCACAGAGTGCCTCGAGGTTTCCGGTACCAGGATTTCGCGACTTGTGAAAACGAGGGGTCTTACCCTTTGGTTTTTCGGGTGCTGAAACACTGAAACCTATTCACGCTAAACCGACTCATCCACCGAGCGCGTTGGGGTTTCAGGTACCGAGATTTTATGATTTTCGAAAACGAGGGGTCTTACCCTTTGGTTTCCCAGGTCTCGAAATGCCGAAACCTATTCACACTAAACCTGCTCAACCGCAGAGTGCGTCAGGGTTTCGGGTACCAGGATTTCATGATTTACAAAAATGAGGGGTCTTACCCTTTGGTTTCCCAGTTGTCGAAACGTCAAAAACCTTAGAGAACTACTCTCTCTTGTACAAGGTTTCCAGACTCAGATCACATGATCCTTCAGCGGGTTCTTGGGTAATTATCCCTAGGCTTGGTGACCTAACTGAAAAGCCTTCCTAATTCGCCGAGCTATGAACTCTGTGTTAGGGGTAAAGTAAACTCGTGGGTTTACTAAAATGGTAGTCTTTTCAAGGAACTCACTCCAGCTCTGGAATGCGAGGGAATTTCCCGGGAGGAGGTGCCTTCAGGAAATCAAACCAGGACATAGCACGAATCAAGTAGATGGAACAAATATCAAGGGAACAGACTCGTATTCTGAACTTATTCATTCTATACCTAAACCGATTATGGTCATATGAGTATAAGCATGCATCCATTATTTACGATCAAAACACCAGGAAAACACTTCTATACAGAAACCATTTATGAGTGTACAAACATGAGGATACATCCAGGATATTCAATTCAAGATACAAGATATAAACACTTATCAGAAACACTAGGTGTGATGCAACTGCTGAGAGGGGTTCTCGTTTCCACCTAACCGTAGGCTCAGTGACTCCAGACGGATTTACCACTACCCACCCCCGAGCTAGACCACGATGCTTGAGATTCGGTCTCCTACTTCCAACTCAACAGAAGTCAAGGACAAAGGTTACTCTCCTTCTCCTCTGTTCAGAACTCCCTGTATTTCCTGAGTTTCTCCCGGTTCTCTTCTACAATCCTTGTCACACGCTCTCTCTCCCTACCACCTTTACCACACTTCCTCTCTTTCCTTTTCTCTACAAGATTGCATGTTGCACGAATTTCCCCGTCTATGGGCAGGTCTGTGAACTTTTTACAGATGGGAAGTTCACCCCCCCATTCCCTCACTAACTCTTGAGGAGCCTCCCCACCTACCAATCTGATGGGAAATCCATTCCAGGGTCAAAGAGTTTCTTTGTTCTTTGAGCAAGTAAAAACCAGTACAGTACTGGCTCAGTGGAAGTTAACACAACCATTCTAGGTCCCTTCCACCACCTCTCATTATCCATTGTGGTCTCTTTTAGCACATCCCCCTCCCAACAGTCATGCAACACATATTCATAACATAATTCACATTCATCGACCTTTTATACAAAGGTCCATCAAATCAAACATTCACCACTTTGAGTTTTCGATAGTTCTTGGCCAATATACTTATTTTTTACAAACTGGGGGAAACAGTGTGTTACACATACGCCCTTATCTCTGTATAGTTCTTATATAAATATCAGTTACCTATATTGGCCTGATCAAATAGGTGAAAAAACATATGTATTTCTTCAGTGATCTTGGGTTTTGTGGTGTTGTTCAGCAAACAAGTGTTTGGGTTAATGAATTGGTCAATGAAATCCTTCAAACTGTACTCTATTGAGTTCTTCCTGACCAATGAGGTCCATCATATGACTAACTATGGGCTTCCTTGCTCGTTTAACTTTTGAAGTGAAAAAATAAACATGTCTGCTTGAAAAAATAGAAACGTATACACCATCATTGACAAATATTTGAACATTCCTTTAGTTGGAAACTTAAGGAATTGTTCATGAACACTGTTAGCTAAAAATTGACTGAAATTGAATTTCACAATAACTTTTTCTTCTGTTGAGAAAATGAACAAAAAACCTAGAATAGGTTCATCTACCCATTCATCAGAGTAATAACCTAATAGATATGATAGCATGGATATGATATGGTTTGCCTTCAATGAAAAATGGAAGAGGGGTATGGTGGATTTTTCTTGGGAAATTGGGCATCTTCAGGGAGGAAGATCTCAAAAATCTAGGCTCTCTAGGGAAAGGTTAATTTCTGGTATAGGTCAGGGCTTCGATAGAGAACGGGTTGGTTGAGTCATTTTTAGGGATTTGCAACATTTGGTCAATGGTTTCAAGGGTAATTGTGAACAGTATTTCACTAGTGGGGAAGGCAATGGCTCTGTGGCCTGGAAAATATTTGGCTTGGCATATGAGGACAAATTTGGGGAAATGATGAGTCTGAGGAAACATATAAAGGGGAAAATTGCACTCCCAGAGTCCAATTTCATCGCTATGGGCGAGGAAAATCTCTTTTAGCAAGTAGTGCAATTCAAAAAAGTCAAATTTGCACCTCGGCTTTGCAACCTTGTGGTCTCTATCTGCCAGAGGGATGTGCTCCAGGTCAACAGGAGGGGGAATTATTGGGTTCTTAGATGTGTTGGTAGGCTTGACCTTGGGAGCCATAATTGATAGAATTAATAGTAAAAGGATAGCGATGTTGTAATTGCTGGAAGAAAGATTCTCTTGTTGACGGTGAGAGATGGCGGTGGTAGTTTGACAACTTAGCTTGGCATTCAGAGATGATTTTAGGGGCTAAATTTTGCTCATGGGTTAATTTTCCATGGTTTTTCCAAAAATTAGATTCATTATTTTAAAAATGAATCTCCCAAATTCTATAGGATAAAATTATTTTACCTTAAAATCGCCAAAAAATTATAAAACTATATAAAATCCTTAGAAATTTGAATATTTTTACAAAAATATCGCCAATCATTTATAATTGGCATATGAAGGATTAGTAATATTCGCCAAGGTTTCTACATTTTAAAATAAATTTCCATCCTTAAAATCATCCCTGCTTGGCATAGTCTTCACGAGGTCTTACTCAGCAAACAGCGTAACGGGATGAAGCGGGGTTTTTTATGCATACAGTGATATTCGTTATGGTGCGGGACCATTACGGGACAACTAACGGTCATAGGGAAGATTTTAATTGGCTAACAGGTATGTTGTGTGGGATAAGTGTCATGGAGAGAGAGGGTAGT
>JZKD02S2164842.1:322337-337561 GCA_000966675.3 Picea glauca
GACAAAGGGTTTCTCTTCCACTGCATTTCGAAATTCCGAAACGCGAAATGTGAAAAGCGCCCAGGAGCCATTTCGACATTCCGGCTACTAGGATTTCAAAAGACACGGGGTCTCTCTTTATGTTTTCAGTCTCATCCACCCTCCATGGAAGTAGTTAATGAATATTGAGCAGGTGGTTGAGACCTCTGTTATCTCCCAAAATAGCACCATCATTTTGCTAATTTGAAGAGATAAAAACAGGTCCAAATATTTATTTTTAAATTTTTTAGAGTATATTTGCTGGTCTATTTCTGAAATGTAAAGTTGGGAAAGTCGTTCTTTTGGGTCTTGGCTTTCAAATTTTGGAATTACAGTTTTCGGTGGTTAAGTTGGTCTTTAAAACGACTAGTTAACCACCGAAAGCCGACCGTTTCGGTGAATCAAGGTACATGGCAAAGGGCCCTTAATCACCGAAAACTTTCTCACGTTCAAATTTAAATTCCTTTTTCTCTTGCACTCGCCAAATGTCAAGCTACATGTCAATCAACGAATCAACAGTCACCAAAGCCTAGTTCACATGATAAAGCCCAATATTGATCATCAAGTCTACTATGCTTATTACAACTCATCAAATTATTATGAGTCTTTGGCATTGAAATTATACAGGCCCTTTTTGACATTCGTTGATCACTAATATGCATGGAAAGCACATGTGGAGGGTTTGGTTAATCCAGCGCAGCACCTGTTCGAATTATGCACCATCTGAACGATTCAACACCAAATGTCATCATTGATGTTTGAGTGTCATTGGGTGAAGTTGAGTCAATGTGCCAAACTACACTGGGAGATCAAGAAGCGGAAATAGTGGTAGTCTGAAAAATATTTTATTGCATGCCTGTGCAAAGAAATATGAGCAACGAGAATGGAACCATGCATTGCAGAGAATGAAGAAAAACCTTGACAGTATACAAAGGTGCCAACCATGAAATCAATGATCGTTCATCCTTTAAACTTGACAGTCCAAGCAGATCCAAATCAGGTATATCTGAATATGATCCAGCAGAACATAAGGAACCAATCCGAGTTGGACATTATTGGGGTTCTAGGAGGGTTTGGTCAAAATCCAGCTCATAAGTCCGCCCGAGCTCTGCCTGAGAATAGTCAACTTTTGATCAGTCAGTCTAATGGAGCTTTGCTCCAGTTGGGCGATTTTCCAACCAATCAATTTGATGACACTCAAGCCATGATAGGTCAATATCCAATCGACCAGTCCATTGTCACTCATACAGAGCTCCAGTCCGACTCTGGTTGTGATTGGAACAATGATCTTGTCACAAATTCAATCTTGCAGTGGTTATAACCAATCAAGTTGTGGATTGTATTGATTCCAAGGGATCCGTAGGGCAGATGAATGATTTTCAGCTTGGAAATTTTAGTTCACTGGTGTCTTCAGGTCACAGGGTTATTCCAGCTCTGGGTTTATCTTGGTCGCATTGTATCAATATTAAGCTCTTTTTGTCTCGCATGGAAGAGCCTATAGGGTTGTTCGCTCATGATTGTAATAGTTCTGATAAGAGTATGCTTTATCCGAGCTAAAGATGCAGTAGGGACATAGACTGTTGTCTCAGTTATCACTTTGAGAAAGTTATTGATCAGCTATTGCATGAGTTAGAAGTTGATAATCTTCTTCTCCTCCATGTTAGTAGTGTTTGAGATGGTAGCAATGATTATATGGAGAACCTTGTATCGGGACAGAGTATCTCAACTTTCTAGAATTACAAGCATAAAAGCAGCAAATATATTGAACAATGATCCCATTGAAAGAACAGAGCAGGTCAAAGTGTTTTACCAAATGAGCAGGTGCTCTGCTATCTCATATTCAAATGCTCACAATGGCTGGAGATGGGAGATTCTCTGATGACCTAGATGAGAATATTTCAGCTCTCTCTCCTTAGGAGAATAATTCGAAACAGGACCGAATGTTTATTCCCTCAAAAAGGTTTTTCTCAGAAACCAGCCTTGAAATTCTTTGATTTATGGTCACACTGGGTGAATTAGAGGCCTTCTTGGTCAGATATGTGAGAAGTAGGGTGTTCCATTTGAGTATGCAAATGGCATATTGGAGAATCGCGCTCAGATTTAGATAGATATCCAGAATGTCAAGCCAACATATATTTTCAATGTTGTAGGTGTGACTGGCAGGCCTTATGTTGATTGGTGTGAATATCACAAGCCAGAGACTTTCGTACCAATGTAGTAGGAACATTGAATCTGGAAGATGTCTGTAGGGATTACGAGCTTTTACTGATGAAATTTTCTACTGGATGTATATTTGACTATAATGATGCTCATCCAGAGGGCAATGGTATTGGATTCAAGGAGACAGGTGCCTTTACCATTTGTATGACAACAAATTCCAAAATCTAATTAAACACAGCTGTCAGAAGCATCCACAGAGGACAAGTGGTGGAGGTTTCATCATCAGTTTAGATTCTAGGAGATTTTAACTAAAGTTGTTTTCAGCATTCGAGACACTTGGCAAACTGTTTCAAATTGAATCAAATAACCTTAGCTCGTATGGAATTTGAAAGATTAGTTTTCTTAGTCCAAAATAGGATCTTGTATCCTATTCTTTTGTAAACACAATAGTCTAGATTTGATAGGTGTCTTGAGATCCATCTTTTTAGGATCTAAAACTTTTTTGTAAAGGCTATAAAGCCTGGGAATTCAGTCATAGAAGGGGTTCGATTTTGAGTTCTAGATGCTACTGTTTTGTAACAAGACACTTTCTTTAATATATCAGCCAGCAAGCTTCTTTCTTTGTTACTGTCAGACCTTCTTTCATCTATCTCTATGCTTATGAGTGAAATTAATTCTTTTGTCTCTGTTTAATGACCCTGGTAACTGTCATCTTACTTTTGGTTACTAAGCAAGAATCACCAGCATCCTTGGCTAGTTGTTGACCCATCATATATATATGGTTTTATATATGTTCTGGTTGATTGATTAGTTTTCTCATCCACCTGTTATTCAAACCTATTTGACAATAGCTCTTGAAGGCCTTGTGTTGCATGATTATAGTTAAGACTATCTTGAGAATATAACTCAGATTTTCAGATATTCATCTTGATCCAAAACCCCAACACATTATTGAGAAAATAGTTCCTAAAAAGATTGAGTTACCAGGCATCTCTGACTTACATCCTAGGAGAGTTTCCTGGAGTGATAACAAATTGGCGTCGTTGCCGGGGAATGGAGGATGAAGCAAGCTTCCCTGGGAGGCGACACAATTTCAGCTTTGGATGATAGACAAAGGCTAAGCATTATATTGGTTGTAAACATCTATCTGGCGACTCCACGTTCAAAGACTCCACTGGGGAGGATCCTGTTGATAAAAGATGAAGAGGCTCAGATCAAAATCCAGGTATCAGTTCATTAGTTTGCTTCATGAACTGTTGTTGTTCTTCATTACCTCTTTCATTCTTTTCCCTTCGCGTGTAAAGAGAATTATTTTCTGTTTTGTATATTCCGAAAATCATCATCCTTCTTGTATATATTCGTCTTTAGAAGAGGAAATCCTGCAGCCCTGCATTATAGATGTAGATTCGGTGGATTTACCTCAGCTCATTCACAAAGATGATCACTGTATTTCTTTTCCTTTAGAATATGATCAGCCATGTGACCTTGAAAAGATAGAAATTGTTTCAGATCCTGTCCAGATCTTAGCCCCTCTTGTCATAATTTCTGAACCTTGTCATGAACTCGTTAACTCTCATGATCAGCCCACAACTTTTCAAGTTAAGATCCGGATGAAGATGTTCAAACCTTTAAAGATGCCCCTTCTTCTTCATCCTTATCCTAATGTCTGTTATGAATATCTCCCTTGGTTTTTTGGAGAGAATCAAGCTTCAACTGAGAGACACGTGGAATCCTTTTTGGATTTTGTTGATCGTTTTCAGCTTGCTCATGAAGATGTGATCATGAGAATTTTCTCAAAGTCTCTGATCAAAGATGTTGCTACATGGTTTAAAAGTCTAAGAACTGATTCAATTGGCTCTTGGACCAAGTTCTCTAATGATTTCCTGAAGTATTGGGGCAATTAAAAATCTTTAGATTCATACCTTGCTGATTTCTATGCTTTGAAACAAGAGCAGGATGAAGTCTTGCCTGTTTTCAATAGAAGGTTTTACCATGTTTATTATGACATCCCATTGGAGATTCGGCCTACTGATATTGTTGCCATGGTATATTATCTTATGGCTCAGCATAATGAACTTGTCCTTCTCTTGCTAGAAAATAAGTCTTCATCATTAGGGAACTTGTTTGAAGATGCTCAAGAGGTGGAGGAGAATATCTGTACTTCCAAGAGGATCCGACAACGGGCTGACCTTGACAATCTGCTTGCACATGAGAAAAAACAATGTCAGTATGGTTCATATTTTGAGTAGGGAGGTAATGAGTATGAAGCAGATTTAGAACAACATAAAGCATATGAGCTTATTTCAGATTCAGATCTGAATTCGTCAACATTGGCAGAATATTCTATAGACAGGTATGTTTGTGAAGCTTATGAACAATTTGTAAATCGGGAAGAGCCTATGATGACTGATGATTGCATAATAAATTATATGTTCTCAGCTAAGCCTAATCCATGTGATGGAAATCTTGTTTTGTCATCCTCTTGTCAGCATTATTCTGATAATGAAATTGTAGTTTTTGATGATCATGAGTTGATCTCAAAAGGACAAGAAGATGATCATTCTTCTTGTAGAGGAACAGTCATGGCTGAGCAAGAGGTTATCATGGACATGCAACTTTTTCCCGAGAAGCAACATGTTTCTTATTTTCTTTTCAAGGATCTAGTAGCAGTTTTCATGGATCTATACTTTTCAGAAAACCTGAAGAGTTCAGATTTCCTTAGTTTGCAAATGTTCATGGGCGACAGTTTCAGATCTGCGACAAATGCTAAGGGAAGCCATCAACTTTCATATGTGCAGACACAGGGGAATTGCAGCAAATATGGAGAAGAAAGTGAGGAGCTGAAAAGTCTAGATCAGCAGTCCATCCTACATGCTTCTCTGGCAAGGGTTGAGCATCCTACATTCAACAATGAGATCAGTAAAGGAAGCTTTCAACATCATTTCAATTTATAGTTAGATCAGCAGCTCAAAGAGGTATTGTTTTATGATTTTGAAGACCCTATTGCTAACTTTTTGGATTCTATCAGCAGCATAGATGTTAAGATATTTCTGTCAGAAGGCGATTGTCTTAATCATTTTCTCAAACCTCTTTTCTGTATGATATGGCCTTCATTACTTTTCGGCTCAAGATTTATCATGGTGACTGTAAATCAGTTTCTGACATGGCTTCATTGGAAGCATGATTTCACTTAACAAATGGCAGAGCTGGTTAGTGTAGGAGTAGGAAATAAGCTTGTTGCTCGAGCATTTATTTCTTCTAATTTGCAGCAGAAATTATATTTAACTTGGTTGAATAAAGGCGGGTTTTGAAGGTTTACGGAAGATCAGTTGCACAGAGTTTGAGAATTTTCAGAGATTGGTTTTACAGGCTAATTGACTCCATGCCCAATGGAACACTAGAGTTTAAAGTTCTGTTTGAGATTTCACCAGGAAAGGCATCAGATCTGGAGTTCTTGAAACCTCGCAGGGAGGATTCATCCCCAAGTAGGAGCCATATGTTATCTCCCAAAATAGCACCGTCATTTTGCTAATTTGAAGAGATAAGAACAGGTCCAAAAATTTATTTTTAAATTTTTTAGAGTATATTTGCTGGTCTATTTCTGAAATGTAAAGTTGGGAAAGTCGTTCTTTTGGGTCTTAGCTTTCAAATTTTGGAATTGTAGTTTTCGATGGTTAAGCTGGTCTTTAAAACGACTAGTTAATCATCGAAAGCCGACCGTTTCGGTGAATAAAGGTACATGGCAAAGGGCCCTTAATCACCGAAAACTTTCTCACATTCAAATTTAAAATCCTTTTTCTCTTGCACTCACCAAATGTCAAGCTACATGTCAATCAATGAATCAGCAGTCACCAAAGCCTAGTTCACATGCTAAAGCCCAATATTGAGCATCAAGTCTCCTATGCTTATTACAACTCATCAAATTATTATGAGTGTTTGGCATTGAAATTATACAGGACCTTGTTGACATTTTTGGATCACTGATATGCATGGAAAGGATGCGTGGAGGGTTTGGTTAATCCAACATAGCACCTGTTCGAATTATGCACCATATGAACGATTCAATACCAAATGTCATCATTGATGTTTGAGTGTCATTGGGTGAAGTCGATTCAATGTGCCAAACTACACTGGGAGATCAAGAAGCGGCAATAGTGGTAGTTTGAAAACGATTTTATTGCATGCCTGTCCAAAGCAATATGAGCAACGAGAATGGAACCATGCATTGCAGAGAATGAAGCAAAACCTTGACAGTATACAAGGGTGCCAACCATGAAATCAATGATCGTTCATCCTTTAAACTTGACAGTCCAAGCAGATCCAAATCAGGTATATCTGAAGATGATCCAGCAGAACATAAGGAACCAATCTGAGTTGGACATTATTGGGGTTCTAAGAGGGTTTGGTCAAAATCTAGCTCATAAGTCCGCCCGAGCTCTGCCTGAGAATGGTCAGCTTCTGACCAGTCAGTCTAATGGAGCTTTGCTCCAGTTGGGCGATTTTCCAACCAATCAATTTGATGAAGCTCAAGCTATGCCAGGTCAATATCCAATCAACTAGTCCATTGTCACTCATACAGAGCTCCGGTCCGACTCTGGTTGTGATTGGAACAATGATCTTGTCACAAATTCAATCTTGCAGTGGTTATAACCAATCAAGTTGTGGATTGTATTGATTCCAAGGGATCCATAGGGAAGATGAATGATTTTCAGCTTGGAAATTTTAGTTCACTGGTGTCTTCAGGTCACAGGGTTATTCCAGCTCTGGGTTTATCTTGGTCACATTGTATCAATATTAAGATCTTTTTTTCTCGCATGGAAGAGCCTACAGGTTTGTTCGCTCATGATTGTAATAGTTCTGATAAGAGTTTTCTTTATCTGAGCTAAATATGCAGCAGGGACATAGACTGTTGTCTCAGTTATCACTTTGAGAAAGTTATTGATCAGCTATTGCATGAGTCAGAAGTTGATAATCTTCTTCTCCTCCATGTTAGTAGTGTTTGAGATGGTAGCAATGATTATATGGAGAACCTTGTATCGAGACAGAGTATCTCAACTTTCTAGAATTACAAGCATAAAAGCAGCAAATATATTGAACAGTGATCCCATTGAAAGAACAGAGCAGGTCAAAGTGTTTTACCAAATGAGCAGGTGCTCTGCTATCTCATCTTCGAATGCTCACAATGGTTGGAGATGGGAGATTCTCTAATGACCTAGATGATAATATCTCAGCTCTCTCTCCTGAGGATAATAATTCGAAATAGGACCGAATGTTTATTCCCTCAAAAAGGTTTTTCTCATAAACCAGCCTTGAAATTCTTTGATTTATGGTCACACTGGGTGAATCCGAGGCCTTCTTGTTCAGATATGTGAGAAGCAGGGTGTTCCATTTGAGTATGCAAATGGCAGATTGGAGAATCGCACTCAGATTCAAATAGATATCTAGAATGTCAAGCCCACATATATTTACAATGTTGTAGGTGTGACTAGCAGGCCTTATGTTGATTGGTGTGAATATCACAAGCCAGAGACTTTCATACCAATGTAGTAGGAACATTGAATCTGGCAGATGTCTGTAGGGATTGCGAGCTTTTACTCATGAAATTTGCTACTGGATGTATATTTGAATATAATGATGCTCATCCAGAGGGAAATGGTATTGGATTCAAGGAGACAGGTTCCTTTACCATTTGTATGACAACAAATTCCAAAAGCTAATTAAACACAGCTGTCAGAAGCATCCACCGAGGACAAGTGGTGGAGGTTTCATCATCAGTTCAGATTCTAGGAGATTTTAACTAAAGTTGTTTTCAGCATTCGAGACACTTGGAAAACTGTTTCAAATTGAATCAAATAACCTTAGCTCGTATGGCATTTGAAAGACTAGTTTTCTTAGTCCAAAATAGGATCTTGTATCCTATTCTTTTGTAAACACAATAGTCTAGATTTGATAGGTGTCTTGAGATCCATATTTTTAGGATCTAAAACTGTTTTGTAAAGGCTATAAATCCTGGGAATTCAGTCATAGAAGGGGTTCGATTTTGAGTTCTAGATGCTACTGTTTTGTAACAAGACACTTTCTTTAATATATCAGCCAACAAGCTTCTTTCTTGGTTACTGTCAGACCTTCTTTCATCTATATCTATGCTTATGAGTGGAATTAATTCTTTTGTCTCTATTTAATGACCCTGGTAACTGTCATCTTACTTTTGGTTATTAAGCAAGAATCACCAACATCCTTGGCTAGTTGTTGACCCATCATATATATATGGTTTTATATTTGTTCTGGTTGATTGATTAGTTTTCTCATCCACCTGTTATTCAAACCTATTTGACAATAGCTCTTGAAGGCCTTGTGTTGCATGATTATAGTTAAGACTGTCTTGAGAATATAACTTAGAGTTTCAGATATTCATCTTTATCCAAAACCCCAACACATTATTGAGAAAATAGTTCCTAAAAAGATTGAGTTACTAGGCATCTCTGATTTACAGCCTAGGAGAGTTTCCTAGAGTGATAACAACCTCAACTCAACTCATAAATGTAGGGCATGGAAAAGGCCTGGAGCAATTAGCTCGTGGTACCCTTGTATGCAGGTCCCCCCTGCAAGAGCCATTTTGAGTTAAGGTGGTGTCTGGCGAAGGAGTTCCATCCAAGTTTGACTGAGGAGCCTGCACACACTAATTTGGACTTTAATGTCTCAGCTACCTTCCTATTGTGAAGGTGGCGGATTTCCCTGAGTATATATGCTCAGTTTTTGTATTTCTATAGGCATGAATGGTAGAGTAGAGCTCCCGACTATAATTTTTTAATGAAGCACTGGTTTTCCTGGCTATGTATCTGTATATGAAATTTCCTTGTTTAATGTAAGGCATATTTTTTTTTTATCTTGTTTCAATCTCATACTAAAAGGGTTCATGATTGAATGATTCACATGAATCATCGTGACTATGTTATGATAAAGGATTTATTATAATTCTGTTATGTTCTTTTAGTGTTCGCTTTTGAATATAAGAAGTTCTTGTGTTCAAAGTTTTCTTCTACAAGTTGTTGGAAGCCTGATGCCTACAACATCCCTTCACATTTCCTCACAGAAGTCTTCCTCCTACTCACCCTTATTACAACTTACTGCCTGAAATTGAACCAAGACCTCATCTGCTTGTGCATGCCTAGCCTAGTTTCTGAGTTAGAATGATATTGTTCTGAGTTTACTTCCATTCATCATCCTTTATCAACAAATAGTGACATAAACTGATGGGCCTCAGGCTTACTCCTACTGCAATCTAGGAGTGACTTCTGATGCCAACATTTCTGGCGCCGTTGTTGGGGATAAAGTTGAAAATTTTCCCTGGGATTGAATGACATTGAGCCTCTAATTCTAAAGGTGCATCAGGCATCAGAGCCCTATGACATTTCTACTGTGCACCTGGCGACTCCATTGTGGCGAACTTGCTATTTTACTTGTGGCTTCCATAGGTAGACGCACGTGGTCCCATCCACAACTGCCTCTAGCTACACCTGAAGCTGATCCAGAGGTGATTATCAGAAAAGGAAAGGCTTTTGAAGGAGAAACTTCCACCGTCGAACCAGGTAATTTTCCATCTCCTTCTGTAGGAACTCCATTTTCTTCTTCTCAGCTTCCTAGAAGACCTCTATCTAGAGTTTCTCATTTCCTGAATTTCGGAAGTGTTCCTGCTGAGTTTTCCCTTCCTGGTCTGGGATTGGAGGGAGAAATCCTTGTCACTCCCCTCTCCCCTGAAGTTGTACCTTGGCGTAGACCTAGGACCACAGAAGATTTCCCCACCCCTAGCTTTACCACCCCTCCTCCTGTTATTGTTGTTGCTACTACATAGAGAGAAGCATCTGCTGACTCAAGCCCCTTGGCCTTCTCTTTGAATCCCCCATTGTTTCCCCATCCACCTGTAAGCTCATTTCTAGTATCCCCTGATCAATCTCCTTCTCCTCTGATTTCTCCTCCACCTAATATTCCTATGGCAGGAGAAAATCCCCCCATGACCAGAATGGAGGCTGTAATAGCTTCTAGGTATGATCCCCTTTTGTTACCTCAGCCTCTCAATTCCCTTCCAGTAGATGGCTACCTTAAGCAACTACCCAAGTTTATAGGCAAAGGGGACATAGCTGCAGAAGAACACCTTGAAGCCTTTTACATTTTTACAGGATGATCATTTTATCATGCATGAAGACGTATGGATGAGGATTTTCATCCATAGCCTTGAAGGAAAGGCTAGATAGTGGTTTAGGGCCCTGCCTCGTGAATCTATTGATGGGATTGAGGCTTTGGATAATGCCTTTTTGAGATAGTGGGGATACAAAAAATACTTCATGTATTACATGACAGAGTTTGGGTCTTTGAAGAGAAAGGAAGGAGAGTTTGTCTCTGACTTCTCCAAGAGATTCAATAAAATGTACAATAACATCCCCGCTGAAATAAATCTCTCAGAATCCTCTGCTAAAATCACTTATGCTAGCGCTTTTAATCCCGATTTCTGCCTCCTATTGAGGGAAAGGAGATAAACTACTCTAGCTCACATGCAGGATGCGGCCATGGAAGTAGAATCTAACATATTGGTTGTTGACCAACTCAAAAATAAGGCTGATAGAGACATATCCAGGAAGAGACCTGAAGCCTCCCCATCCAGTTCCTCTCATCTTCCCCTTCAGATGGATGAGGTAACTAAAGTGCTAAAGTCATTTTTGGCTAGAATGGAAAGGTGGGAGTTAGAAGGGAGGCCCATGTACAGAAATCTCCAAAATACTGATAACAGAGGCTTCAGGAGGCCTAGAAACAATGTGACATAGGATTTTCCAAGGGAACAAAGGAGAAAAGACAGAGATGATCAGAGGATTCAAACCCCTCTCCAAAATAGCCGAGTGGCTCATGCGGAAGGAGAAGAGATAGATAAGCTCGACTGCAAAATTCACTATATTGAAGACACTTCCCCTTTTCCCCATTTGACTCAATCTACATATGAAGGATCCCTTATGAACATTCAATTAAATGAGTTGGGTAAAGGGGAAAAGGCCAACAAAACTCCTAATAGATATCATCTTAGGTCAAAGAAGAAAGAAGGGAATTTTGATAGTCATGATTAGCCCCTCATAGCGGAAAAACCTGCTAAACCTGCTACAATCACTACTAAAGAAAAGAAAACTCAGAATACTTTGTCAACAGCCAAAGAAACTATCTATGAGGTAAGGGAATCTCCTAAGTTTCTTTCCTCCTTTATTTTTGAGCATGAAATTCAAAAGATTAGAATTCTCGTACCCCTCTCGGAGCTAGTTAAAAATGAATATTTCAAAAGGTCCCTCTCCAAGTTGCTACAATCTGAGTTCCCCTAGCCTTCTACAGACTCAGTAAATCTTCAAGATGAAAAGCCAACAATCATCATAGGTCCCATGGTAGAAGACAGAGATGATTCATCCCCTCCCTTCTACACATCCCTAAACATACATGATAAGGTGCTGCATAATTGCCTCATGGATTCAGGAGCTTCCCACAACCTTATGCCCAAAATAGTCATGGAAGAATTGGGACTGGAAGTGACAAAGGCTTATCACGATTTGAAATATTTTGATTCAAGGAGGGTGCAATGCCTTGGAGTCATCAAAGACTTGGTGGTCTCTTTATTTCAGCTTCCAATAAAGAGTGTGGTCATGGACATTGTAGTAGTTGATGTTCCCCCCAAGTTCAGCATGTTGTTGTCAAGATATTGGATTAAAAAACTTGGAGGAACATTACAGATGGATCTCACATATGCCACCATTCCAGTCTTTGGAGGGGAACACATGAGGTTATACAAAGAATCTCAGTTGGTCTACATTATTAGTGATGAAGTAGACCCCATTAATCATCCTATCTTTGTGCTTGACACTGATTTGGGGTCTAGTTTATTGCAGCTCACTAATACTCCTGAAGCCCCTTTTCAAGTCAGGAAGCAACCCATATTTAATCGCGAGATACCTCCTCCAACCACCTCTATTTGGAATATGTTCTATGATGGATCTTCTTCTAGTGAAGGTGCTGGCGCTGGAGTGGTTTTTGTGTCACCTTGTTAGGAAACCATATCCCTGTCATATAAGCTAGAATTTGAAGCTACCAATAATGTGGTAGAGTATGAAGCTCTTGTTCTGGGTTTAAGGGCTTCAAAAGAAATGGGAATTGAGGAGGTAGCAGTGTTCGAAGATGCTGAGTTGATAATCTAGCAAGTCAGAAATGCTTATCAGGCTAAGCATCCTCGGCTCAGGGGTTATAGAAATGAGGTCTGGGACCTGATTGATAATTTCTTCTCGGCTTTCAACATTTATTTTATTCCTAGAGAGGAAAACACTTTGGCCGATTCCTCAGTTGTCTCAGCTAGTCTGTTCAGGATCCCTCTGCCACCTAAGATCAAATATGATGTTGAGATAAGATATAGGCCATCTGTCCTGGACAATATCAAGCAATTGAAGGTACTTGAAGACGATATTGAAATCAAAAAAATTCTTCAGTCTGTCGATGAATTTTCTGCATTGCACATTGATCAAGATCCTGATCTCGAAAGTCACCCTCACCCTGAGATATTTTTAAATAAAATTGCTAATCACCATATTATTCATTTTCCTAGAAATCACATTCCGAAGGGACTAGTCCCTTTAGAAAGATTGTTCGATGGGAATGATGTGGCAGTAAAGGGTAGGGTTTCAAATGGATATGTTGATACAATGAAGTGAAACATCGGCACACAGGAGGAGCCTAAGTTTGTCAAGTTGTCAAGTAGTTTGACCAAAGAACAAAGGGTCGAATATACTGAGTTATTAAGAGAATTTGTTGATGTGTTTGCATGGACCTATGAAGACCTCAAGACATATGACACAATTGTCATTGAACACAAGATCCCACTGAAGGGAGACGCTAAGCCATTTAGGTAGAATCTAATACAGATAAATCCCATGTTGTTGTCTATCATGGAGAGAGAAGTGAAGAAGTTGTTAGATGCCCAAATCATTGTCCCCTTGAGATATTCTGAGTGGGTAGCCAATTTGGTCCCGGTGAGGAATAAAAGTGGAGAAATCAGGCTCTACATCGATTTCAGGAACCTGAACAGGAGCTCAAAGAAAGACAACTATCCCTTGCCCAACATGGAACACATATTGCAAAGGGTAACTGGTGCATCTAGGATATCCATGATTGATGGTTTTTCTGGCTATAATCATATATCAGTCATGCCTGAGGACAGAGAAAAAATAGCCTTCACTACTCCTTGGGGCACATTCATGTATGCCAAAATGCCTTTTGGATTAATGAATGCAGGAGCAACATTTCAGCGAGCCATGGACATAGCCTTCATCGGGGAGAAACATCAGTTTGTGGTGATCTATCTGGATGACATCACAGTCTTCTCCAGGTCTAATAAGGAGCACTGTTGTCACTTGAGGAAAGTTTTCTTGAAACGTCGAAGGTTTGGCCTTTCCTTAAATCCCAAGAAATATTTGTTTGCTATGAAGGAGGGGAAGTTGTTACGCCATATAGTATCAGCAGAGGGAGTGAGAATTTATCCCAGCCGGGTAGAGGCAATTCAGACCCTGTCACTTCTTAGGTCTAGAAAGGAAGTTCAGGTTTTTTAGGGAAGATTAAATTTTTGAGGAGGTTCGTCTCAAATTTTGTTGAGTTGGTGAAACAAATCACAACCATGCTCAGAAAGGGAAACAAAGTAAAATGGACTACTGAACCCAGGGAATATTTTGTCCAAATAAAAAGGGCATTAACTGAGGCACCTGTGTTGATCAGTCCTGATTATTCCAAGGATTTCCTAATTTTTTCTTTTGCTTCTTTTGATACAGTAGCAGTGGTCTTATTGCAGAAAAATGAGGAAGGGCGAGAGAAACCCATTTCCTTCTTTAGTAAGGCATTAAGAGATTCATAAATCAAGTATGAGATCATGGAGAAGCAGGCCTATGCCTTAGTGAAAGCTGTCAAATCTTTCAGAGTCTATGTCTTGCACTCAAGAGTGACTGCATATGTTCCTTCAGCCTCTGTGAAACACATCCTTATATAGCCTGACATGGATGGGAAAAGAGGTAAATGGATTGCCAAGATTTTGGAGTTTGACCTGGAGATAAAGCCCACTAAGTTGGTAAAAGGGTAGGGTTTAGCCAAGCTGCTGGCTGAATCCAACTACAAGGCCTTTTGGGTTAGCTTCATGAAGGCTTGCTCAGGAAATCAACAATCTGAGTCACCCAGCAAAATCTCTCAGGGTGGCTTATCACTAGTAGAATTCTCTTGGTACAGAGACATTTTGTACTTTCTACAAGAGTTGAAGCATCTTGATGGAATGGGAAAAAGAAAGGAAAGATCTTTAAATCTCAAGGTGGTCAGATATTGCCTTATTGACCAAGTCTTACACTAGAGAGATCCTCTAGGGGTGTTTCTAAGGTGTCTAAACCCACAGGAAGCCTAGAAAGTTATGTTTGATTTCCATAGCGGCCTTTGTGGAGGGCATCATTTATGGAAGACCACAACCCACAAAATTCTTAGGGATTGGTACTACTGGCCCACCTTATTCACTGATGTATGCAGATAAGTCAGAGCTTCCATCAAATGCCAAAGGTTCTCAGGAAAGATGCAGCTCAAATCTTTGCCACTAAATCCTATAGTAGCTTCAACACCCTTTCAACAGTGGGGGTTGGACTTCATTGGAGAAATTCATCCTCCTTCAAGTGGCCAACATAGATGGATCTTGACTGCAATAGACTATTTCACCAAGTGGATAGAAGCTACCCCCACCAGGAATGCTTCACACAGAGTAATTATCAGCTTCTTGGAGGATATCATAGCCAGATTTGGCTGTCCCAGCAAACTAGTCATTGATAATGCTGCTTCTTTCAAGTCTGAGCCTTTGGTTAAGTTCTGTAAGAAGTTCAAGATTGTTGGTTGTGGAGCCTGATTATCTTCCTGATTTATAGGTCTTTTACTTTCAGGCGTGTTTATACCCCATGAAGTATTTACACCCTAGACGTATGTACACTCTTCCACGCAGGGGAGTACAG
>JZKD02S2164842.1:341407-352243 GCA_000966675.3 Picea glauca
CACCTTGGAAGATGGACAATTGAAGATGGAAAAGATACACACTAGCTAGAATCCTGCAGACATGTTAACAAAGGGAGTAACCAAGGAGAAACTAAGTTCTTGCTCAGTTTCAGTTTGTCTTCAAGAATGAAGATGAAGATGAGAAATTTTCCAGGTCCAAGAAGGTTCAGAGTCCAGCATATACAACAGCGGTGGAGTGGTTGAGATCAGTCTCCAAGTGGGAGATGTTTGGTTGTGGAGCTTGATTATATTCCTGATTTATAGGTCTTTTACTTTCAGCCATGTTTATACCCCATGAAGTATTTACACCCCAAAAGTATGTACACTCTTCCATGCGGGGGAGTGCAGAGGGGGGGTACCCCCTCTACGGGGTCTGGGGGGCCTATCCCCCCGGCTGGGGGGTCTAGGGGCAAGTGGGGCCCCAGCTAGGGTTCGGGGGCGAAGCCCCCGAAGAAAACATTTCCTTATAAAAGTATATTGTAATTTCATTGTAAATCTGGACCGTTCATTATAAGGTCACAGATCTAATGGTAGAGATTATGTTAGGGTTTTTTTCCCTAGAAGAAAACCCTCTTTTATGAGGGAAATGTATTGCGGCTATGATTGATGGTGAATATTGTATTCTGAGAGAGGAGACTGAGAGAGAAAGAAGAGTAAGTTACAGTGGGTTTTGTTGTAGGTTGTATCCCTTCATTTGCTGGATAATAATAAAGGAAGGACCTGGCAATTTCTCTGGTGGATGTAGCCCACATTGGGTGAACCACGTAAATCTGTGTCTCTCTTGTATTGTGTGTCTTCTGTGTTTTGTTTCTGCATTTTTTTTATTTTATTCCTCCGCGGTCCTGTTTTTCTAGCAAAGATTTCACTAATTCACTCCACTCCCTATTATCCTCAAGGAAATGGACTGGTAGAATCTTCCAATAAAATTCTAATCATACTCATTAAAATATTATTGGAAGACAATAAGAGGGCCTGGGATTCAAAGCTCAAATTCTCTCTATGGGCCGATCGAGTGAAAACAAAGAAGTCCCTAGGCACCTCACCTTTTCAACTTGTTTATGGGACAGAGGTTGTGTTTCCCACTCAACTCGCTTTACCTGCAGCTAAGTTCTTTCAAGATCATGAAGGAGAGCCAGATCATATGGTCAGAAGAATTCATCAAGTGGTGGAAGTGCAACAGATTAGGAAGCAGGTGATGGACATATCTCACAATCATCAGTAGAAGATCAAGCAGGCCTTTGACAGGAAGGTCAGGAAGGAGGAATTCAAACTGAGAGATTTGGTGCTTAAGTGGGATGCACCCAGGCAGGATAGGGGAAAACACAACAAGTTTTATGCCCTCTGGATCGGGCCCTTCAAAATCTCTGAAGTATTCTTAAATAACACATACAGGTTGCAAGATTTGGAGGGTGTAGAAGTTGTTAGCAGCCTAGTAAATGGGCATTTCCTGAAGAAATTTTTTGTTTGAGCCTTAGACCGCTGCTCATTTTTTGTAAATATTTTCTTTATTGTTTTCTTGTTTATTTTTGGCTTAATAAATGACTCCATAACCCAACAGAAGGCAACTAGAACTGCAGAAGGAGTTATTAGAGCATCGCAGGGATGACTCTATCCCCCATGGAGCCTAATGTTAGCACCAATTCTTGCAAGTCATGAGCATCGAGCGTAACACACAGAAGAAGTCCATTTTGGGCTTAAAATCAAGCGAGCGGGCATTTTGTTTTCAATGGCGAGGATCCACAGATGGAGCAAATTGATGGTGATCAAGTAAGTTTGAGTCACAGAGTTGCACGAGGTCTGGCGCATGAACTCATCTCTTATGGCCAAAATCACGAAATGATGAGCCATTTCGGCATTTCGGCTATCGGGACTTCAAAGGACAAAGAGTTGTTCTTCCACTGCATTTCGAAACCCCGAAGCATGAAATGTGAAAAGCGCCCAGGAGCCATTTCGGCTACCGGGACTTCAAAGGACAAAGGGTTTCTCTTCCACTACATTTCGAAACCCCAAAATGCGAAATCCGAAAAATATCCCAGGAGCCATTTCGACATTTCAGCTACCGGGACTTCAAAGGACAAAGGGGTTTCTCTTCCACTGCATTTTGAAACCCTGAAACACGAAGTGCGAAAAAGCGCCCAGGAGACATTTTGGCATTTCGGCTACCAGGACTTCAAATGACAAAGGGGTTCCTCTTCCACTACATTTCGAAACCCCAAAGCACAAAATGTGAAAAATCTCCCAAGAGCCATTTCGGCATTCCAGCTACCAGGACTTCAAAGGACAAGGGGTTTCTCTTCCACTGCATTTCAAAAACTCGAAATGCGAAATGCAAAAAAGTGCCCAGGAGCCATTTCAACATTTTGACTACCGGGACTTCAAAGGACAAAGGGTTTCTCTTCCACTGCATTTCGAAACTCTGAAACGCGAAATGCGAAAAGTGCCTAGGAGCCATTTCGAAATTCTGGCTACCAGGATTTCAAAAGACATGGGGTCACTCTTTATGTTTTCAGTCTTGGCCACCCTCCATGGAAGAAGCAGTTAATGAATATTGAGCAGGTGGTTGAGACCTCCGCTCAACTCATGAATGGAGGGCGGGGAAAAGGCCTTGAGAAATCAACCCATGGTACCCTTGTATGCAGGTCCCCCCTGCAAGAGCCATGCTGAGTTAAGGTGGCATCTAATGAAGGAGTTCCATCCAAGTTTGACTAAGGAGCCTGCACACGCTAATTTGGACTTTAATGTCTCAGCTACCTTCCTGATGTGAAGGTGGCGAATTTCCCTGAGTATATATGCTCAGTTTTTGTATTTCTATAGGCATGAATGGTAGAGCAGAGATACCGACTGTAATGTTTTAATGAAGAACTAGTTTTCCTGGCTATGTATCTGTATATGAAATTTCCCTGTTTAATGTAAGGCAACTCTCTTTTTCATCTTGTTTCGATCTCATACTAAAAGGGTTCATGATTGAATGATTCACATGAATCGTCGTGACTATGTTATGATAAAGGATTTATTATAATTTTGTTATGTTCTTTTAGTGTTTTCGCTTTTGAATATAAGAAGTTCTTGTGTTCAAAGTTTTCTTCTGCAGGCTATTGGAAGTCTGATGCCTACATCAGCCCTTCACATTTCCTCACAGAAGTCTTCCTCCTACTCACCCTTATTACTACTTACTGCCTGAAATTGAACTAAGACCTCATCTGCTTATGCATGCCTGGCCTAGTTTCTGAGTTAGAACGATATCGTTCTGAGTTTACTTCCGTTCATCACCCTTTATCAACAAATAGTGACATAAACTGATGGGCCTTAGGCTTACTCCTACTGCAATCCAGGAGTGACTTCTGACGCTAACATAAGGGATGATGGAGGAGGTGGAGAGGTTTGATCATGTTGAGAGGTTGGATAGTTCTTGAAATATATATTTCTTGTGATGGTCTTCTTAGAACATATGTGATTTGTTGTGTCATAAGCACAGAGGGCCAAGAAACTAAAAGGTTTCATGGAGCTAGGAAGTTGGCTAGGATCCTAGTTGGCTGGGATGATAATTTTTTTGTTTCACTCTGGGCAAGAGGGAATATAATTCTTGGAAGCATATTCCTACTACTATCAAGACTGTGTTTGATCTAAGTGGATATTGGTGGCCACCCACCTATTCCAACTGGCTCCTCATGTTCAATTTTTATTCAACACGTATTTTTGTAATGCTTTATAATTGTGAGTTCTACACTTTTGGGGATGTCTAAAGCCTCACACATTCTCCAGGTGGATATGGGTGGCCTCTCGCCTAATCCAACTAGCTTATTTTCTATTTTTTCATGTCAGCACATCTTGTTGTACTTCCAGGGCTATTTTGGGGCCCTAAACATTTATTTTTTGACTCACCAAAGACATACTGTAAACATAGTCAGATTCTGATAGTAGAATCTATAGATCTATGAAATACCTTTCCAATGGGCTATCACACACCTAAAACATAGGTCGTATGCAAAATTTACGACCCTAGGAAGTTGAGGTACCAAATTACACCAACTTACCCATAGGGCCCACATGAATTTTGGTGTTTCATCTTTTAGGGTTAGGTTTTTGTATGTATAGGGTTTTGTCATTCCTGAGTAATATGAAAAGGGCCTCTGGAGCCTCATTTTAATCCATTTTTCTCAAAAAGATTAATGCATCAGCCACATCTCTTCTAAGATATAGCTACCACCATTCGAGAAAGTTTCAGTTCTACAGTTTTATAGTTCCGGCCTATTTCATTATTTAATAGAATATATTGTTCATTGGATATTTGTGTTTTTCTTCCTATAGGTTTATTTTATTTAGTCTACTAATTAGTTTGTTCTGCTCCTAAATCCGGATCAGTGGTATCAGAGATGTTTGTTCTTCATTTATTTTTCTTCGTGCATGTACCTGATAAGGTCTGGGTACAAGAAGTTGGGACTCAAACCAATAGATCCATTACCAAATCAGTCATGTCGAGCCCGACAACAACCCATGGGAGAAAAAAAGAAATATGATGGAGTGGGAGATCCTATTAAAATGTTTCTCGAGGAATCCCTCGTGTGACAAAGGAATGAAATGATGGACAACTTTGCGCAAATCCTTTGATGGTTGCTCACGGGAGAAGCATCTTCATCAAGCAGTCATACAACCCCCTTCAAGGTACAGGTAAATTTTTATATTCCATTATTTGAAGGACTGATAGATGCAGATGTTGTATATAAATGGTTGAATTTGCTTGAAGGATATTTTTCGGTCCACAATTTTTCCAATAGGGAAAATATCACTTTTGCATTCCATGAGGTTGTTCCCCATGTTAAAGACTTGTGGGACACTTACTCTGAGCAAAGGGTCGTGGAGGAATCTGCAATTTTTGTGGTGGCCCCTACATGGGATTCCTTCCAGGACGCCATTAAATAACTGTACTACCCTATTGGAAGCTACGAGGACCAATACACCAGATGCACCACCCTATGTCAAGAAAGGGACTAGACAATACCAGAATTCACCAATATTTTCCATACCCTACGCACCAAATTGGGTATCAAATATTCTGAGCATCATCTGGTGCTCAAATACTGTAGTTTTTTGAATAGATACATTCAAACAGAAATGGATTTCCTGGACATCTCCTCATTGGGCATGGATTATAGATACGATGTCAATATCGAGCAGAAATTTAAGCATAAACAACAAGATTTTGGATCCACAAACCCATCATAGTCGAAGCAGGGAAAAGGTAACCCCAACCCACACAGCAGGGAACCAAGTCAAGATGGTCGCCCTCAGGAAAATCCTTCCAAGCCACAACAGAATAAGGGAAATGAGAAGATGAAGAAGGATACAGAGAAATGGTGTGAGTACCATAAAAGTCCTTGGCACAACACTGACGAATTTCACTGCAAGAAGTCCCTCGTGGCCAAGTTGAAGGCTTTTGAGTCATAGGTTGATTCTGATTTTGAGTCAAATCCTAAAGGAGGGAAACAAATTATTGATTTTGAACCCAGTGCCATGGTTGCTACCACCAAATTTCGGCCAAGAGAACTAGAAGAACCAGAGGAAGGGGAACACCTCTTTCACTCATAGATGTTAGTCAAGGGGGCTCCAATTAATTTTATTTTCGACAAAGGTAGTCAAAAGAACCTAATTTCAATAGAGGTCGTCAAGAGGTTGAACTTGCCAATGAAACTGTACCCACATCCCTACACCATCGGTTGGCTTCGTCAAGGAAGATATCTCCATGTCAGCCAACAATGTCATCTTCCCTATGACATCAAGCCTTTAAAAGTTGAGGTACTATGTGATATTGCTCCTCTTGAAGTTTGTGATATCCATTTGGGACAACCATATTTGTGGAAGCGTCATGATGTGTATGATTCTAGAAACCACAGTGTTATTATTACTTTGGGTAGACAATTGTATAGGATCCCAGAGGTGGCACCGCCTACTGTTATTTCTTTAATCTTTGCTAAGCAATGCAGTAAGCTCATTTCACAGACCAAGAAGTTCGTCTTCTTTGTGATCCATGCTCACAGTAAACAGAAGGTCACTACCACATTTGTGGCCTCTACATAATGCCTCTCCTTGTAGTAGAAGCAAGTGGAAGAGATCATGGAAGAATACAGAGACATCTTCGCCTCATCTACAGGGGTACCGACACACTGCCAAGTCAAGCATCCAATTGATCTGACTCTTGATGCACCTCTACCTAATGGACCAGTCTATTGACACTTGTTGATGGAGAATGATGAAATCATGTGTCATATCCAAGATCTTATTCAAAAGGGGCACATCATACCCAACTCCTCCCCTTGTGGAATCCCTATTGTACTAGTGCAGAAGAAGGACGAGACTTGGTGACTCTGCATTGATTATAAATCCTTAAACAAAATCACAGTCAGGAACCACTACCCTATTCCTAGGATTGATGATCTTTTTGACCAACTCAAGGGGGAAAATTTCTTTAGCAAGATTGACCTGAAGTATGGTTACCACCAAGTTCCCATCGAACCAACTGATGTCTGGAAGACAACCTTCAAGTCTAAAGAAGGTCTCTACAAATGGCTACTTATGCCCTTTGGCTTAACAAATGCACCAACCACTTTCATGAGGTTGATGGATGATGTATTGAGACCCTTCACCAACTCCTTTGTGGTATTATATTTGGATGGCATCCTCATATTCAACAGAACATGAGAGGAGAACATGAGAGATATTCAACAGGTTTTGAGCACTCTATTACAACATAAGCTCTATGCAAGATACCAGATATAATAAATATGAAGAACATAAATAAAATGCTATAAATGGTAGAATAACAGTGATATATCCAGCATAATCTCCACAATAACACAGAAATGATATAAGAACAACAACAAAAATAACACCTTGATTCAGAAAGAAATGTTCACAGGCCTCTTCAAGGGGGAAACCTCCAATTGAGAAGCACTATGTTACAATAATATCCAAGCTAGGGTTTTCATACCCTTGACCCTTATTTATACTAAATATGTCTATCAAGAGAAGCATCTAGAGGAAGATCCTTCTAGAAGTGGAAGCTTCTATTAGGTCTTCTTACATTCGCCTTATTATATTTTATTGAAAGGCCTTATTAATATTGATCTTTATTGCATCTGAATATATTGATCTACCTATGTGTGGGTTAAGACCCTAACATGCCCGCCCCCTTAAAAACAACCTTGTCCTCAAGGCTTGAGATGTGGAAACTGCTACAGAATGGTAGTTGGTTCCCAAGTGGCATCTGCTGGATTCGTATCTTTCCACTGGACTAGAACTTCCTTGATGGTTCTCTGATGCAGGCGATGCTCACACTGGTCCAAAATTGCTTCTAGATGTAGCCAAATGGATCCTTCTTCAACTAACCTGGGAAGGTTGGTTTGAATTTGGCACCTAGTTCCAATTACCTTCTTTAAGCATGAAACATGAAAAACTAGATGTAGCTTTGACTGACTGAGCAGAGCTAACTGATATGCGAATTGTCCCACATGCTTGAGAACTGTATAAGGACCATAAAATTTGGGCACTAGCTTCTGACAATGCTCAGCCTTGAGGGACGTTTGCTTGTATGGTTGCAGTTGCAGAAACACCTGATTCCCTTCTGCAAATTGACATTCAGAGTGACCTTGATCTGC
Organism: Picea glauca; assembly: GCA_000966675.3. Taxonomy (NCBI): domain Eukaryota; kingdom Viridiplantae; phylum Streptophyta; class Pinopsida; order Pinales; family Pinaceae; genus Picea; species Picea glauca. The sequence continues at coordinate 349,060 of JZKD02S2164842.1, forward strand.
TTGTTGCTTCATGCGATTTTGTGCCATGACCAAGTTCTCTTTAAGGGTACAAAGAATATCATCGCGAACTGTAAGTGTTTGGTCAACTGCCTGGACCTTCGATGTACCCGGTAAGTATGAGAGAACTGAAGGTGGATTCTGTCCATATATCGCTTCAAAAGGAGTCATGCGAGTAGCTGTATGGTAGGAAGTGTTGTACCACCATTCAGCTAGGGGTAGCCATTGAGCCCACTGATGTTGTTTTTCAGAGGCAAAACACCTCATATATGTTTCCAAACACTTGTTGACAACTTCCGTTTGACCATCAGTCTAGGGATGATAAGTTGTGTTGAGATGCAATTGGGTGCCCTGGAGCTTAAACAGTTCTTGCCAAAAATTTCTTGTGAAAGTTGGGTCAGAATCAGAAACAATAGAGTGTGGCATGCCATGCAGCTTCAAGACCTGGTCCATGAAAAGTTGAGCCACCGTGGATGCAGTAAATGGGTATTGAAGAGCGCAGAAATGAGAATACTTGGAAAGGTGATCCACAACTACCATTATGACTGATTTATTTCCTAATTTAGGTAAGCCAGTAATAAAGTCCATAGAGATATCCTTCCAAATAGCCGGTGGAATCGGAAGCAGTTGTAGTGTGCCCGATGATTTGACTGTTTCTCCCTTGTTACATTCACATACCTCACATTCAACGACAAAATTACCAATGTCCTGTTTCATACCATCCCAGAAAAAAGAACGTTTGACTCTGTCATATGTTTTGGTGAACCCTGAGTGCCCCGTTGTGGGTGTAGCATGAAGCTCAGAAAGCACAGTGGATTTAAGCTTTGATTGTTTACTTAAATACAAACAACCTTTGTATCAAAGATCATCCTAGAGCTAAGAGTACCCTGGGGGAGCCTAAGACTCCTTTACAATTGTTGGATCAGATGCGAACTTTTGAGATCTTGAAGCCATTCCTAGAGCACAGCTTGGAGCCAATCAAGTACGATGAAGGAAAGAGAAAAAATGGATCCTTCTTCTTCATATTTTCGGGACAATGCATCTACCACTACATTGTCTTTTCCCTTCTTGTAAATGATCTCATAATCATAACCAAAGAGCTTAGTCACCCATTTTTGTTGCTCCTGGGAGGAAATGTGTTGTTCCAGAAAGTACTTGAGGCTTTGATGGTCGGTCTTGATTTGGAAGCATTTCCCCAAGAGATAAGTGTGCCATAGATCAATGACATGTAAAATAGCCAACCTTTCCTTTTCATAAATGGGTTTTCCCAGATTCCTTTCAGACAGTTGCTTGCTGGTGAAGGCCAAAGGTCGACCCTCTTGCATAAGGACAGTGTTGATTCCTTTCCCCGAGGCATCACATTCCAACACAAAGGTCTTTGTGAAATCAGAAATGGCTAGAACCAGAGTGGTGCACATGGTCGTCTTCAAGGTTTGAAAAGATTGAGCAACAACTGGAGTCCAAGTGAAAGAGTTATTTTTTAGGACAGCATTGAGAGGTGCTGCAATATTTCCGTAGTTCTTAACAAACTTGTGATAATAACCTATTAAGCCCAGAAATCCACGCAAGCTTTTGAGAGTCTTTGGGTGCGTCCAATCTTGCATAGCTTCAATCTTTTTCGGATCCACCCTGACGCCATCCTTTCCAACCAGATGACCCAGGTATTCGATTTCGGAGGCACCAAAAGCACATTTAGACTGTTTCAGGAGAAGTTGGTGCTGGGAGAGGAGATGCAGAACTTGATCCACATGAGTAAGATGGTCTGTCTAGGTTTTGCTATAGATGAGGATATCATCAAAGAAAACTAAGACAAAATGACGGAGAAAGGTACGGAAAACATGATTCATGAGGCTTTGGAAGGTGGAGGGGGAATTACACAAGCCAAAGGGCATGACCAAAAAATCATAGTGGCCCTCATGAGTGTGAAAGGCCATCTTGGGAATGTCTACCTCTTTCATATGTATCTGGTGATAGCCCGAGCGAAGATCAAATTTAGTAAAGAATTGGGCGCCACTCAATTCATCCAGGAGGTCATCAATGAAAGGAATGGGAAATTTGTCTTTAATGGTCAGTTTGTTGAGGGCGCGGAAGTCAGGACACATTCTCCAAGAACATTATTTCTTCAGGACCATGACTACAGGAGAAGATTAAGGGCTCGTACTAGGGCAGATAATGCCTACATTAAGGAGTTCCTGGACCATTTTTTCAATTTCATTTTTTTGTGAAAAGGGGTGGTGATATGGACAGATATTGGGAGGAAGGCTTCCGAGTACAAGGGGAATGGAATGATCATGAACACCACGGGAAGGAGGGAGGGCTTGGGAAGTGGAAAATACCATTGATGTTTAGAAAGGAGAGCTTGGAGATCATGCAGCATTGGGGGTGTCTTTGTTGCTTGAATGGCATGGAGTTGGGAAATGACACCAGAATGACCTTTTTTGAGTAGATTTTCCATGCGATGGGAACTAATGACCTCACGTGAACCAGTAGTGATGCCTTGGAATTTATATTGGTGGCCTTCCTGGTCAAATTGCATGGTTAATTCCTTAAAATCCAAGAGAATGGGACCCAAAGTTCTTAGCCAGTCTGCACCCAACACAATGTCACAACCACCCATGTCAATAGAAAACATATGGGATTTTAGGCGGTAGTCACCGATTTGGAGACGCACATTTTTATAGTTCCCTCCACATTTCATGGAACCACCATTGGCAATCATGATTTGGAAATTGTTGACAGCATGGATGTAGCAATGAGTTTCTTGGGCAATGCGGTGATGAATAAAATTATGGGTGCTTCCACTATCAACCAGAATGATGACCTTCCGATGCTTGATGTAACCGATTAACTTGAGGGTTTGGGGAGTGAAAAATCCAGTGAGAGCATTGAGGGAAATGACAAGTTCTATTTCAGGACGGTCTGAGGGAGGGGTTATGTCAATGATTTCAGGTGACTCAGACACAAGGGGAGTTTCAACATTCTCTTATGAAATATCCTCAGAGATGGTCATAAAAAGATTTTGTTCCTTACACTTGTGGCCTGGGAAATATTTGTCATCATGATTATAACAAAGGCCTTTGAGTTGGCGTTCATCCATTTCAGCCCTGGTTAATTTTTGGATTTTTAATGGGGCGGAGGGAGTAGTGGGAGTGACGGGTTTAGGGCGAGGGATAAAGGGGGGTTTTCG
>JZKD02S2164842.1:353319-365399 GCA_000966675.3 Picea glauca
TAGGTCTTCTTACATCCGCCTTATTCTATTTTATTGAAAGGCCTTATTAATATTGACCTTTATTACATCCAAATATATTGATCTACCTATGTGCGGGTTAGGACCCTAACACTCTATGCCAACTTAGAAAAATGATCTTTTGGCACGAACAGGGTCCAATACCTTGACTATATTTTTGATGACCATGGGGTACATGTTGATCCAGCTAAGATCCAAGTAACCTGCGACTAGCCAGCCCTGACCACACTGACCGAGCTTCACAAATTCTTGGGACTCACCAATTTCTACCAATGGTTCATGTTGGGATTCTTGCATATTTCATGGCTCTCATCCAGGTGACCAAGGGCGGTGGTAGGGCCAAGTTTGTGTGGGGGAAGGAGAAGGAACAATCATTCAATGATCTGAAACATCATTTGTGCTCATCTCCAATACTCTCCTTGCCCGATCTGCAACAACCATTCGAGATTGAGACTGATGCATCGGACTATGTTATGGGTGCAGTTCTCACTCAACATAAGAATCTGGTGGCATACCATAGTGAGACACTCTCCGATACTGTCTGGAAATACGCAACCTATGACAAGTATATGTATTCCAATGTACAAGCCTATTGTCAATGGAAACATTACATTATGGGGAAAGATACGATCATACCCACTGATCACAAGCCTCTGCAGTTCATACGGACATAGGGGAAATTTCAGAATGATCACCATCAGAAGTGGTCCACCTACCTGCAGTAGTTCCATCTCAATATCAAGTATAAGACAAGTATCTCTAATTGTGTCACTGACTGCCTCAGTCGAACTCCAGTGGCTACACTCACCACTGTTCTCCATTCCTATGGACACGAAACATCAGAGTGGCCCCAACTTTACAGCAAGATCTAGACTTCACCACCACATATCAGCTCTTGGTTACAGGCGCCACAATCATTTATTTTCACATATAGGATGGACTCTTATGTCACCTGGGCCATCTCTGTGTTCCTACAAGAAAGCGTGCAAAGATGATTTGGGAAGCCCACTACAGTCGGCTAGCAGGACATTTTGGCGTAGAGAAAATTGTGGTCGTTCTTCAGAAACACTTTTATTAGCCAAAATTTTGATAGGACGTCATCAAGTATATCATATATTGCACTGTCTGTTCCATTGCCAAACCAATCATCAAGAAGCAAGGCTTATACACATCTCTTCCTATTCCCGAGAAGCCATGGAAATCCATCTCCATGGATTACATGTCTGGTTTGTCATCCACCAAGCACAAAAATGACTGTGTGTTTGTGGTCGTTGATTGGTTTTCGAATATGGCCATCCTTGCAGCCTGTCAGAAGAATTTCATAGCGAAAGATACTTCTAGGCTCTTCTTCAAATGAGTTTGGGTCCACTTTGGGATACCACAAACCATCATCTCTGACCGAGACAACAGGCTCCTCAACACCTTTTGGTCGAGACTCTAGTCTCTGTTGGACACGAAGCTCACAAAATCCACTGCTTTCCACCCCAAAACCGATGGCCAAACCGAGGTCATCAATCAGATGATTGTGCACATCATGTGCATGTACAATTCTAAGCATCCTCATACATGGGATGAGAGTCTCCCATATGTCCAACACAGTTACAACAGGGCTCTCCATAGTTCCACCAACCATATCCCATTTCGAATGGGTCTGGGATTCCAACCCTTGGGACCCATTGATGTTTCACTTCCTCTTTCCACCGCACAGATAGAATCTTCCCCTAATCAGTCTGCAATCTACAAAGCCACCGGATTCATTGAGAGGATTTAGCACATCTGCCAACAAGTCCAGGAGATTTTGCAGAAATCCAATGCTAAGTACAAGAAGCGCTATGATCAACATAGAGTACCACACCAGTTTCAGGTTGGTGACAAAGTCTGGTTATATTTGCAGAAGGAGTGTCTCACCAAGCCCCATCAGAAGCTTTTCCCACTTGGTTATGGGCCTTACACTATCACCAAGGTTGTGGGTAGAAATGATTTTGAGCTCAACACTCCACCCTTCCTTGGTCTACATCCAATATTCAGTGTGGATCTCCTTCGGCCATATTTTCCACCGTTATTGGACACCTCTAAGATCGTCGAATAGATGACACCCAAAGAGCTCAACCCTGACTGCATGGAACAATCATCCATCGATTAGATAGTGGACACACAGGTCAAGGGAACTCGCCAGCAGCGGATACATATTTATCAGGTTGTCAAGGCAGGGAAACTTCTACACCAAGGCAAGTGGATCACTCAGGGCAAAATCTAGCAGAAGTTTCCTCACCTGATGGGGGGAATCAATTCAATGGAGACCATTGCTTCCTACGGGGGGGATTGATCCAGATGGATATTGGTGGCCACCCACCTATTCCAACTGGGTCCTCATGTCCATTTTTTATTCATCACATCTTTCTGTAATGATTTATAATTGTGAGTTCTACACTTCTGGGGTTGTATGAAGCCTCACACATTCTCCAAGTGGATACGGGTGGCCTCTTGCCTAATCCAACTAGCTTATTTTGTATGTTTTCATGTCAACAAATCTTGTTGCATTTCCAGGGCTGTTTTGGGGCCCTAAACGTTGTTTTTTTTACTCGCCATAGTTAGACTATAGACAGAGTGAAAGTTTGACAGTGTAATGTGTAGATCCTGAAATACCTTTCCAGCGGGCTATCACGCACTTAAAACATAGGTCATATGCAAAAGTTACAACCCTAGGAAGTTGAGGTACCAAATTACACCAACTTACCCATAGGGCCCACATGAATTTTGACGTTTCACCTTTTATGGTTAGGTTTTTGGATGTCTAGGGTTTTGGAATTCATGAGTAATATGAAAAGGGCATATGCAACCTCATTGTAATCCATTCTTCTCAGACAGATGCACGTAGTAGCCACATCTCTTCTCAGAGATAACTACCACCATTCGAGCAAGTTTCAGTTCTGTAGTTTTACAGTTTCAACCTATTTCATTGTTTAATAGAAGATATTGTTCACTGGATATTTGTCTTATTCTTCCTATCTCTGTGTTTATTGTATTCATTCTGGTAATCAATTCATTTCGCTCCTAAATCTGGATCAACGTTGCAACTGATCAACTTCAATAGACTAGGGATGAGGTATTTTGCTAGTATGTATTTGTTATGTTTATGAAGTTTTACATAACAAATTTATTTGTTTACATCAAATATATTAATGAATATGTGTATAAATTGTCACTTATTAATTGATAGCCTCTCATGGAGAGGTGCTACATTTGGTATTAGAGCAAGATTCTAACACTTAGGACCTATACGCCTTTCCAAGTAAAACTTAGGAAAAAATAATAATTCCAGTTTGTTGATTTATTTCAATTCTAGTCCAAGTATTCCCAAATATGTCATGATTGGAAAAGCCTTAGATTCATGAAGTTTGTTTCTTTCTTGATTCATATATTTGTTTTTTCCCCAAACAACTCTTATTAATATTATTACTATTATGCACTAGAAAGAGAACATTATAAGTATTCACTTTCAAGATCTTTGTTTTCTTTGCCCCGGTTCACTAGAGAGCTAGAGTCAATGGTAGCAAGTAGCATTATTCAAGTAGAGTTGATGTCAAAAAAAGATCCAACTAATAAAACATAATTTTTTTTGATATCTATAGAAAGAAAATTAACATTTTTCTCCCTTGTTAAACATATTAGATTGTGAAGAAAATATTAGCTCATAAGATAGTAATATTTGAAATAACTTGAATTATTTTCTTATCTTTAGCTCTCACTGCTTTATCACAAGACTTGAAGTAAGGTTAACTTCACATTTGACTGGTCATAGCGCCAAAGATTATTTCTTGTAGATGAGATGCATCTTACTATGACATTACCAGTCTAAGAGTAGAGCAGAACCAAAAAATCATCACTCTTAATCCACGAGCAGATTCAAAAGCAGTAGAGCTCATGGATTGAAATGCAAAGATATTGATTTCATATCCACCAGGTGTAGTATAATATGGAAGCCTAAGTTTGGAAATGTTCATCACAACAAACCCTGTCACTATAAACCACACGTAAATCTATGTTATTGATAGAACTCTTAAAACATGATTTGGTAACGAGAATCCTTTGTTGCAATATCAAAATTACGTTTTTGAGCCAATAGTGCTCTTTGTGGGATCATGCTAAGTTGAACTGATTTAGTGGAATCAATAAAAAACTACGGTTGTTCACATGAAAGACAATGGATCGACTTGTTGCAGTGGCTTCTACCAAAAAAAGACAAACTTATTAATGCATTGAGAATCCCAACTGAACATTTTCTTTTCAAACACAACCATATATTTATAAATCCATTTATCCATTCAAGCCATATATTCATTAATAATATCTCAATTTATTGATGTGGCCTTTTTGCTTCTCAGATTAACCAAGGGATTCAACAAAATAATTTAGAGCTTGCCAAGGAGTGATAATCTTGTGACATTCTGAAAAACTTGTTATCACCTTGGCCAAACATGGAAGAAGATGACAATTCCTCATGTTATGTGAATCATGATGTCCCGATGGAAGCGATACGCCCAAGGGAGATCAATTGACTTGTCCAGATTCTACAGCCAAAAAATCACCATGAGACATTGCAAAGTGCTTCATTTTACCCCAATGATATGGTTAAGATGTGCCTTAAGGACTAACACTAATGGCATGCCTCTCTACTTTTGCAACAACAAGATCTTTGGAAGGAAGCTAAGATTTATAAACTTGTCCCACATGTCTCAATGATACTGCAGCAGTAGGGTTATTTATTTCCATTCATTATTTAATGAAATAATTCCTCATTCCATTGCCTCAAATTAGGTGTTGGATTGATTCCAGTTTGAATTCCCTAGCTTCTTAAAAATCTTACAAAACTTGCTTTCAATAAATTTCAATGGGAGAGGTCTTGCACTGCCATGCTTTAAATAATTAGTAGATCTAAAGGGACCTAAAATATGAGACATTTTCAATCTCATTTTTTTTATATTTCAAACCATGGCGAGTGGTAAGCAATCGGATCCCACAGGCCTATGTAGCTATATTACACTGCCTACAATGAAGTTGAGAAAGCTAAGTTTTCCCTCCAACAAAAATTTGATGAAGCTGAAGCTTTCATCCAAGAAATAATATACAATAGGGGTAAAGATTTTAATTTTGTACCCATCTTTATTCATAACTTCACTAAAATTCAAGCCAATATTGATTATATGGAGACTATGGATTGATTATTCTATTTTGTTGAGGCAACAATCACTCATTCACGAGTGTTAAATGCGGTCGGTTTTTGAACCATTGAATGTTTTCAGTCTCTAAACCACACAAATTTATTGGCGAGCATTAAATGCACTCAGGTTATTAATGCACAACCTACGTATTTGTCAGAATCAATGCCCTCTTTTTTTTGTGGTGGATTGATATAGAGGGATCATGTCTATCTGAATATAGGAATAGATGTATGAGATGGATCTATCTAGATTCATTTCCCTCCCTATATATATATATATATATATATATATAGGGAGGGACATGAATCTAGATATTGCATGCATGGAAAGCAATGATCTATTCTTTATATCCATATTTGATTATATATGATCTATCCATCAACGTTGTCATTAATATAGATGATAATCCATCACTGAAAAACATTTAAATGCATAGCCACTATTGAGTTGACAGGGGGCCATACAAATTCTATTTTTTATTTATTCAATGAGTTGATTACACAACTCTCCTTGCCTCTCTAGTCACGACCTCAGAGCATACCAAAGCTTATCATACCCATAGTACATTACTATTTATTTTCTCTCTAGTGACAACCTATACGAATTTGCTCAACAATTTTCATTTGAATGGATGGTCTCTTTTGTTTAAGCATTAATAATCTCATTTAGTTAGAAATATGTTTTGATTGATGTGGAATTGTTTGATGCTTTGTATCATTGATCAACATACGACATACACAAAAGATTTTGATGTCAAATTGATAGAAGTCTTTCTGCCAAATCGAGATTCTCTTAAACAATTCTCATTAATATGGAAGATGTCATTTATTTTGGTTGACGGTTTAATAGTGTAAACAACATATCTTGATAATTCTTATTAATGTAGATATCAATTATTGTTTGATCAACCAATACTATAAACAACATATCTTGACTTATTGAGATGCTTCACCATGTACTACCTACCTTAGATAAAATAAAATTTACAACCACTTGTGTTAGGTAGCTAGAGAGGTAGTGGAGGCCATTCAATGTAAAATGGACTAGGTCCACTATATTATTAAATAAGGCCCATTATGGTAGTTAAATATCTTAGTATAGATATAATAAATGTAAGAGGACTTCTTAGAAGGTTCTGCTTCTAGAAGATTCCTCCTCTAGAATGTTCTTAGGTGATGGTAGCACTATATAAAAGGGTTCAAACAATGTAATGGGATATGAACAGAAGTATTGTATTTGGAGTGATAGCTCAATAGGAGGATTCCCCCTTGAAGAGGCAAGTGAACAACAAATGATCCATTCCATGATAGGATCCATTGTATGGTGTTTCCCTACCTAAATGGTTTTATTATAATAAAAGTGTGGTTTCTTCTACATTTCTCTATAGGTCTATTGTGATATTTCTGTATTCAGTATTTGGTTCTTAACAATTGGTATCAGAGTACTTTCCTTGCTAGGAATTACGGGCAATTTGTTTCTTCTATTTTGCAAATGTTTTTGAAGAGAAAAAGGGTCGCGACATTCCGGACAAGTTATGTATATTTATGGGTCAAATTTGTAGAAATGGGTTGTATATCGGAGTTCCTCTCAGAAAAACACCCAATTTAAAAAACAAAATTGTCATAAACGAAGTGTGGGAAGTAAAGTTATCAACATTTTAAATTATGCAATTTCAAGGTTTTTTCACAGACAACCGCGTGATTTTTCTTATTTCTATAGCATCTGGAGTTGAATTTTTCAAAACAAATTACATATATGAGTTCCTCTTTAAAAAATAGTTTATTTAGAAAAAAAAAATCACCAAAATCGGAGCTTCATAAGTGAATATATAGTCGATTTAAAATCGACCATTTTCTAGGGTTTTTGTGATGGCAGCGGCACTGCAGAGTTAATAACTTTTCACAAGGTGCTTAGATTGCTACCATATTAGTGCCATTAGATAGAGTATTTCTAGTTCTTTCTTTTGGCATATCATATGAGGTTTTCTAATGGATATGTGATGCACTCTAACCCTTGAAAAAATTCCAATGTCCCTAAAAGCTCTCGATGATATAATAAGGGAACACCTTCATATTTATCTTGCCATTCTGACAGAATATGCTCAAGAAAAATTTGCTTGGAATGATTTTGAGCATGAATGTGATTCTTGGTACTTTACTCTTGCAATTCAAGAGATCCAAGAGAGATATAATAGAGAGATCATTGAGATTTACATCTCGACATAATATAATCAAGAAATATATGTTTGGTATGATTACGAGGATGATTGTGATGATTGATATATGGATAGTTATCATTTATGGGATGACAACCACTTTCATATTTTATTTGATGACTCTACTCCACCTTTTGTAGAGAACATCAATGTGACAAATCAAGAGCCAATTATGACTACAAGTGTTGAACCTGCATATTCTACAGTGGTATTATTCCTTCTAGATTTAGCTACGACCTTTTCCCACTATGTGGATGGATCTTCTTATTTGGATCCACATGACAAATGCCAATCTTTGGAGCTTCATTTTCAGTTGGTTATTTGGATTAGATATCTTCCACATGGAATTGAGATGGGACCCCGGTTTACATTGGCGGTTGGACTACTTCATCATGGTGGCTTTCATTTCTACATGGGATCCTGGTTCTCTAGTATACTTCAGCACTATGGTCCACACTTATCCATGGGACCCTGGTATATGGTTGTACACCATCATAACAAGTGTTGAGGACAACGTTTTCATAAAGGGGATGGAATGTTAGGTAGCTAGAGAGGTAGTGGAGGTCATCCAATGTAATGTGGATTAGGTCCACTATATTATTAAATAAGACTCATTATGGTAGTTAGATATCTTAGTATAGATATAATAAATGTAATATGACTTCTTAGAAGGTTCTGCTTCTAGAAGATTCATCCTCTAGAATGTTTTTAGGTGATGATAGCACTATATAAAGAGGTTCAAACAATGTAATGGGATATAAAGAGAAGTATTGTATTTGGAACAATAGCTCAATAGGAGGATGCCCCCTCGAAGAGGCAAGTGAACAAGAGAGGATCCCTTCCATAATAGGATCCATTGTATGATGTTGCTCTACTTCAAGGGTTTTCTTATAATAAAAATGTGGTTCTTCTATATTATCCTTTGAATATTTGTGGTGTTTTTGTATGCAAGTATTTAATTCTTAGCAACTTGTCATTGTAATTTCCGTCGGAATTGCATAAAATTAAACATCCAATTTTATACACTTTACCCACACAAATTGTTTTCAAGTTGCAATGGGAAACTCTGGCGGAACAACTTGCTCTGCATGAATTGTTTATTTTCCTATCATCGTGTACCTTACTCGGAAAAAAAAAAAAAAAAAAAGTTAAAAGGCCAACAATAAGCACACTGCGGACGAGGAGATTTTAAGGCACCCAAGAAGGCTTTTGTTTGTGGGGGTACTTGCAAACTCATCTTGTTTGCCATTACTTCAAACATATCCCCGCACACAATCCCCTGTGAACTTGCACGAGGACTAGACTTTCACGTGTCTTAAGCTTGAGATAACGTGGTTGGTGGAGTTGTGTTTGATAATATTTTGGTCCAAAAGGATTCGTACAAATTATTTTGTTAAAATTGAATAGTTAGGTTTGACAAGTGAGCAAGCATGGGTAAATCGATAATTAGAAGAGAATCTTTAACTTTTAGGAAATTCATCACAATGTCTTTCCTTTTTGCAAATGCAATTGGTGTTCCTCCCATTTGGGTTAAAGGTAAAATATTAATTTGAGATTGGTTCAACTGACATTAGTAGCTTTAAAGAACATGGTGAACGACAAACCCAATGTTTAAATAATTCTGTGTTTCTATATGGGCACATGCTCTTGGTAGCGAGTAATGTCAAGGCTATCAATGCTTGCGACAAATGGTTTTGGTAACTATGTTGGTGCCAATGAACTTCTTCTATCTTCCCTTGTCTGGTTCGTTTTGTGGAAAAGCATTGTACCATATATCATGTTCATTAATTTTCTCAATTGACTTAACAGTTTAGTTTTCTAAAGGGATCCTAGAGAGATACGTGTTTGAGTTTACTTGCATATTTCTTATTTGTATTACCCACATCAAGACTTGATGTGGGTGAAAACCTCCTTTGAATAATTTTTTTGTATTATTCATATCAAGACTCGATGTGCGTGAAAGCCTCCATAAATATGTTTTGTACATCTTGTAGTAAGTTAGTTTGAGGTATAAAACCTAAACTAAACTAAAGGTCAAATACTTAGTCTGAGGTATAAAACCTAAACTAAAGGTCAAATACTTAGTGTGAGAGGTATAAAACCTTGGATTGTTCACCATTGGTAAAGTGGAGGTTTAAATACATCTTGTACTAAGTTTATAACATAGTGCTACACCTAAATTAAAGGTCATATACTTAGTCTGAGAGGTATAAAACCTAAACTAAAGGTCAAATAATTAGTGCGAGAGGTATAAAACCTAGGTCAAATACTTAGTCTAAGAGGTATAAAACCTAAACTAAAGGTCAAATAATTAGTGTGAGAGGTATAAAACCTTGGATTGTTCACCATTGGTAAAGTGGAGGTTTAAATTTGTTTTGTAAAGTAGAACACAAAAATAATATTTTAGAATTATAAAAATAAAAAACAAAGGAGAAGATATTTTATGGAGGAAAAAATTATGGAATAAAATTGTTTAAATACAAAGATTTAATATATATAAATGGAGAAAAAAATAATGATTTTTTTTTTTAAATACAAAAATTTAATATATATAATTAATTTAGATAGAGCGATAATTTAATAAATATAATTTATTTAATTTTAAAAAAATAAAATAAAATGTGAATTAGAGTTTGATGTGATATTTATATTTAAACTTTACATTTTATTTCTCTTTGCTTGAATTATATTATGATATATTAGAGTTGAGTTGTGTTGTAAATTTATAATATATCATATGTTGCTTGCATTATATTATGATATATTACAGTTGAGTTGAGTTGAGTTATATATATATATATATATTTTGTTAATTATCTTTGTTTTATAATAATGGTAAAAGTAAGGAAGTATATATATTTATATAAATATTATTCATATTTAAAGGGATATATTTCACTTATTTGTTTTGGCAAAACTTATCGTGTGAATTTATGAAGGTTTGTAATTAAAAATTAAGAAGTCCAAGTTCTTATTATCTCAAAGTGTGTATGTAAGTTTTATCTATAAATATGATTTTGTAGGGACACTAAGCAACACAATGAATGTGTCTCTAGTTTGTATTACCTTAGATTACCAACAAAAACATTACTAAGAACCCATAAGTGGGGGTCACTATGGGTGAGGTTGGGTCACCATTGGTGAGGCACCAATGACATATGTGATACCGAATACATGATTTCATAATGAGGTCAACAAGCTTAAAGTTTTGGTGTTTTTATATTCTTAGTAGAGATTAATGATGATTCCCATAGATTGTGTGTTAGGTGTTAATAATAATAATATTGGGTTTCTATTATTATGTATATTTATCAAGGAATTCGAATTTAGGATAGTGTAAAGAAATCAAATTTTCATGCGACTTTACTCAATAGAGTTATTTTGAAAACCTCCTGATTGTATAACAATGTCTTCTATCAACTTAGTTTGAATATTTACATCTTTTTTTTCACTGTTATTAATGAGAGGGGACATATATTGTTTGTATACTAGAGGACTGGAGTTCAACTTTATCTTTTTAATGTTTTGTAACTTTAGTAAGATGAGTAATAAGTACCTTAATTGATGCTAGTTGATTAAGACAAAGAATGAAGACAGTGTCATAATAGGGGTTGACGTGCTTTAGATAGAACACTTTATGAAGAGGGGGTGTTCCTTTGGAGAATGGCAACTCTTTCTCTATGAGAAGAGTGGGTTGTTTAAATGGGAGCACACATATTAAAATGCATTAATTGGTTTAGTTATTTATTTTAAATAGAGTTTCTTAAAAATAAATAAAAAATAAAACTAGATGAGGAATGATGGAAACACGTTTTCCATTGTTAAACGTATTTCATAGTAGGGGGAAATAATTTGAAAGTGATAAAGATGGATAATAAAAGAGCTAGAGGCTAGAGTTGGTGAGTATTATGTAAGTATTTGGCATATCATTTTTAGACATGCAAAGTACAATTATGGGAAGAGAAGACCTTAAGGACAAGTGACTAAATATTTTGGAATGAACCCTTGTAGTAAATTTATTCTTGATAATAATATATATTAAAAAAAAATATTCTCTAACCCACATGTCAGTATGGTGCTCTTTACATATAGGCACATTTATAATGGTGAATTGTTGATAAAAATCACGATTTGCCTCCACTATGATGAAGATAATCCTATACCGAACATTTAACTTGGTTGAGATATAACTTTATGACTTAAGAGGAAAGTGAGGTTGAAGATAATGACCAAACAAACCATGAAGTGACAACATCATATAAAAAACAATTAGCAGTATCTAAGTCAATGTTCCTAAGCATGGAAAATTTTTGTGTGTCAATCTCATTAGCGATGACATATGTATTATCAAGCTAGAATGATAATTAAAGTTAATAATGATTGTTTATAATTATCAAAATATCCCAGGTGGGATTGTATGTATGACTTAATAATTTTTTTATCAAACTCGATTAAAGATTCACTTAACTAGAGAATTGACGATGAGAAAAGATTCTAACTAGCATTCAAACGAGTAGACTATACATTAACTATGGGGGTCCTATATGGAAATTAGGAAGAATAAATCTGTAAGAGAAGTGTGTATTTTCATTAATTTAATTACCAATAGTAATAAAATAGAGTCA
>JZKD02S2164842.1:382556-410907 GCA_000966675.3 Picea glauca
AGTGCTCTGATACCACTTGCAAGATACCAGATATATAAAATATGCAGAACAGAAATAAAATGCTAGAAATGGCAGAATAACAGTAAAATATCCAGCATAATCTTCATAATACACAAAAATGATATACAAATAAGAAATAGAAAATCACTTTGATTCAGAAAGCAATGTTCACAGGCCTTTTCGAGGGGGCAACCTCCAGTCGAGCAACGCTCTGTTACAATAATCTCCAAGCTAGGGTTTTCGTACCCTCGACCCTTATTTATAATAAATATGTCTATTAAGAGAAGCATCTAGAGGAAGATCCTTCTAGAAGTGGAAATTTCTATTAGGTCTTCTTACATCCACCTTATTCTATTTTATTGACAGGTCTTATTAATATTGACCTTTATTACATTCGAATACATTGATCTACCTATGTGCGGGTTAGGACCTTAACACACTCCTCCGGCACTAAAAAAAAGTGAAACTTAGAGAGAATGAATCTTCCCTAGGGAATGACTGTCTGGACCATTTCCTAAGGAAATGACTTCCCTGCACCAACCTCCAAAATGGACCATTCTTCAAAATTTCTCACAACTATGAGCTTCGAAAGAATGACTGTCTGGCAAGGAAGACCAGTCTTCTTGACCACTACTGAGAGTGACTTCCTAGAAGAGAGAATGTCCTAGACCATTCCCCTACACTGGACACAAGGGGAATCATTGTCTATGGTACATCAAAAATCCATCGAACCATTTTCATTACGAAAATTATCGTTCTCTCTGGACCATTTTCCGAACTAGAAAATGCATGTCCTTTAGAAATCTCAAACCACTTTCCAAACTGGAAAGGAACTACTCATCGTGGACCATTTTTCGAATTGAAAAATGACTATCCATAAATCAATAACACATCAGTGTTCCCTCCCAACCTGGGAGTCATCTCTTCCCCTTTCAATAGGAATTCATCTCCATGAGCTTCAACTTGTTTCTTGAGTATGCAAACTCTTTTATCTTGGACAAAGGCTTTACCAAAATGTCTGCTACCTGCTCATCTGTGGAAATAGATATTGGAGAATCACTTATCTTTTTCTTGACTTCATCATGGAGAAAGTAATGCTTGATCTCAATGTACTTCGATCTTTCTGGAACACTGTTTTTCTCTAAAGGCTTCATATAGCTCTGATCATTATAGTATACCATAGTTGGATTCATCTCTTTTGTTTCCTGCTAGCTCATAACATTGTGGCAAGGCTCAAACTGGAACATATCCAAGTGGCACTTCTTTTGTCATCATGAGATTTTGTCATGAATTAGAAATACATCATATTGGACTTCTGAGTAACCATTCTGATACAATATCTCTGTTGTAGAGATTTTTCACCATGCTTCTACTGTGCATTAGAGGTTCTGCATCAAGTTGTCTTCTTCCATCTGCATACAAGAGTCTCTTTCTGGTATACCTCAAAACTTTGAGGTTTCTCTACATACACTTATTTGTTCAATTATTCTGTTGAGGAGAACAATCCTTACATTCGTCTGATGTAAACTCCAACCCATGGATACTGTATGATATATAGTGTCTCAGGTAGAGGTATGTCTGGAACAAGCTCATCATCATAGTCCTCTCCCTCCATTTGGGAGAACCTTTAGTTCTGGATCTCACAATGCTTTTATTCATAAGTATTCCATACATTGTTCTTCATCACAACTTTCATTTCTTCTACCTGATTACTTCTAGGGGGTTCAAGATGGAAGTCTTGTGATTCTTGATATAATGACTGGTTGTTCTAGCTTTTCTTTCTCTCTTGGAATATTCAATTTCTTCCTCATGTTTCTCTTTAGCTCTTGGGTCCATGGAAGATTCTATGCCCTGAAGATTCCAACTTCTTCCTTTCATGGATGTGGATGGACAACCAGGGATACTTTAAGGCTTCTTCTAAAGTCAGACTGAACACGTGTTGCTTTTCATGTTTGCTACCATTGATGTGAACAAGGATAGATACTACATAATCTTCAATGGATCATATTATTTAGGATTATCTCCCTACTAATCCTTGCTTCATGCATGAATGCATGCTCTTCTTTGGAATTATATAATCGTCTCCCTCCATCTAAGAGAGTCCATGCTTCCATCTGCATTTTTATTTCCTTCTACAAAGTGTCACAAGTCTCTTTCTAATTTCCTCTTGAATGTTGACTTCTTTTTGTTTTTACTTCTTCCATGTTTCTTCAAGTTTATTATGATTTCAGCTTATCTTGCAACTGTTACTTATGTTAATAGCTTCCATAGGAATTGTTACGAAGGACTGTCAATGTACTTCATCTTTTCATGTGTATTAATTGACTTGTATTCATCGTGATGGAAATCATTATCTTGTTATTCTTCCATAGGTAGTGTTTCTCTTTGAACATCTTATCTTCTAAGAAATAGATATGCAAGATATGTACAGAAACTATGTAAACATGATATGTACAAGAATTATGAAGAATATTGTTACCTTGTCTTAGAAGAATAAGTTTGTTTTATCCTGCTTGGTCTTCTTTGAGGGTTCCCCTCCTTTGGCAACTGATGTTTTGTGTGTTTCATTACTTTTCCTTAGCTCGAGACAATGATTCTTGTAGTGACCATATTTTCAACAGTTGAAGCAGTGTATTTTTGACTTATCTTTCTCTTGATCTGGCTTCTTCCTTGAGCCAAACTTCCTTTTATTCCTGAAATTCTTGAACCTTGATCATCGTATTTATTTTGGGGTTTCTCTTTTGCATTAATCCTTGATTCTTCTTATGCACAGCAAGTCCAAAGTTCTTCAAATGTGGGATACTCCTTCCTTGTGTTCATGCTTGCAGCAAATGGATCCCATGTCTTGGGAAGACCATTGAGTACTATATGTACTAGTTCCTTCTCTAAAATGATATCTTCAATAGCTTGTAGTTGATCTCTTAACTAAGAGATCCTCACAAAGTATGATGTTATGCTATCATCATCATTCATTTTCATGTCACGGAGCTCATTCTTCAGACTCATTACTTGCCCAATGTTTCTGACCGAGAAGAGGTTTGTCAGGGCATCATAAATCTTCTTAGATGAGTCAATATGGGATATGTAGGGTATCAAGTTGTCTTTTATAGAGTCCACTATGATACTCATGGAATTGATGTCATTATCTTTGAATTTCTCCATAACTGCAACGTTCTGAGGTTTCGCCTCTTTTCCTTCTTCGAATTGTGGTTCCATGATCTTTCCTTTCACGATGTCCAACACTTCATTCTTGGCAAGGATGAGGTCAATCCTTATCTTCCATGCTCTGAATTTAGAAGCCCCTTCTAACTTGTTTTATGACTTCATAGAGTGAGTCATAACTGCTTTGACTTGGTCAAGCCTTGATTTTGACCAAAACTTCAAACTTGATGTCTTAGCTTGCTGAGAGTACTGTTGGCCCTTGGTTATGAAAGTAAGAAAAGATCAAGGAAGAAAAGGCAAAATGTGAACTACGCGGAAGACACAGTGAATGTTACTGGGTCGAAGTGAGAAAAAGATCATAAAAGATGGAGTGAAGTAAAAGGAAGCAAGTCGTTGGACGAGGAGATCGAGGATGACAGATCAACAAGGAAGAAGGATCGTGGACAACTCAGTAAGTAGAAAAATCCACTGTTGGATGCTTTGGAGCACCGCACGAGAAGGAAAGAAAGATAGGCTGGTGAAGCCCTAGAAACATGGGTCAAGTTGACCTAGGGTTTTAGACACCTAGGGTTTTGGTATCTAGGGTTTTGACACCTAGTTTTCGGCCTAAGGATGTCGGGGGGTGATTGTAATGTATAAATAGAGGTCTAAAGGACCTGGGATGGGTTGGTGTTATGATTGTTTTTGTTGTTCTTTTCATTGTGTAATTGAGTGAGTAATATTATGTGAGAGATAAGTGTTGAGTATGAGAGCCTTCTATATTGTAAGATCTTCAGTTGGGTGCGAAGGTCAACCCTGCAACTGGGTGCGCAGGGAGGGGAGAGATAGTGAGGAGAAGAAAGAATATCTGCTAGTTGAGAGCACAGACAAGAATTGTATGCTTCATCCTAATATATTTTAAGCACATTTATGTGGATGTAGCCCTAGAGAGGGGGTGAACCACGTATACCTTGTGTTGTGTGTGATTGATGCTATGGTATTTTCCATTTGATATATTGTTATTGCATTATTGTGTTAGATCTGATAGATAGTTGTGTGGAGTAGAGTTAAACTAGTAAGATATATATAAATGTTGTGACATTCTAGTACTAGATCCACTTGATATTCCCCTTGGTTGTAGAAACCTCTATCCTGAAAACCCCCCCATAGCTACTTCGGGTGAGATTGTATCTGGTTGACAGGTGTTGCCGAAAGGGATGGTAGTTAGGGCTTTTTGGTGCACTCTTGGAGTTGAGCACTGAGTCTGCCCCTGTGCCAACAAATGGTTCTATTGCCGGGACATGAATCTTCTTGAGGGAATGTCAAGGTGGTTCCCATCAAAGACAGAGATTCAAAAGTGGATAGAGGATAAAGAAAAGGACTTTGCTGAAGCTCAGAAAAATAACCCTAATCTTAGTACAAAGGATTGGTTAGGAAGATATATCTTTAATGATATACACGAGATTTTTTTTGGAGGAATCCATCAGGAGATATAACAATGGTTAGATAGGTTAGAAAATACCAAGTTTGAGGTCAGATCTAGGCCACCTATTATCTGGACTTCAATGCTAATCAAGAAGGTCAAGAGAGTTGATAACGTCGTGTCAAGAGCAGTAGCTCCCTAGTTTGATAGCACCATTAGAGGGTACATCACCGAGTTTGTTGTTGACAGACTAGAGTCATATAGCCAAGCCGAGAAATATTTCTTCAAGGGACCCAGAGGAAAATGTTTACATTTTTTTAAGTTGAGGATCAATATGTTATTGCATGAGAAGAACATCTTGAAGATATAGTAGATCGGTCGGATCTAGAAAAGTTAATGTTCAAGAATTCTGATAGCGACAGTGACACAGAGGTTGGACATACGCGTAGCGGGAGAGTGTTCAAAGAATTTTATCTTGCGAACCTGTTTAAGTAGAACTACGGGGACGAGGGTTTATAAAGTGGAGAATAAGGAAAATTTGATGGATGAAGAGCATTCATAACCCATTAGGGTGGAGGAGGGGAAAGCTGAAGAGCCTCGCTGGGAAGAGCCAGAAACTTCAGGAACTATGCAGACAGTTGAAGTAAGTACTATTATCCCTCCTTTTGATTCAATAGCATTAAGCAATCAAAGTAATCCAAGCCACCAGAGTGTCCGAAGCACTGTCACTAGTAGTCCACCACATACTCATTCAGGAACCCTAAGAAGATCTATGGTAGATGAGATGAGGCCCCCTATTTTTAGGGGAGATGGATTTGAAGATCCTGATCAGCACTGGTTCCTATTTGAATCCATATGGAATATTAAAAATTTCACCGACGAAGCTGTTAAAAGAAATTAGTTCATCACTACTCTAAGGGATTGTGCACTGAGCTAGTACATGAAGCTTGTCCAAGGACTTGCACAACCTAAGCCGTTGAATGAGATCAAGAATGCATTGATTGCAGAGTTCAAGGAACCCAAATCAGAATCAAAATGTATTACAGAGGTGAAAGAGATCAAGAAGAAGGTAGTTGAACCTGTTTGGGAATTCGATAAGAGATTCAAGACCTTAACATGCTGATTGCCTTTTCAGATCCCAGATAAGCAGAACAAATAATGGTTCATTGCTTCCCTCTTACCGCACATCAGAGTTCCTCTGATGCAATAGAAGATTTCTTCGTAGGCTGAGGTACTAGAGATCACCATGACATTAGAGTCATCCCCAATGGGAAAATCCAGCTCAGGTATGAGTCAAATATTGAGTCAACTAACTAGTTTGTCTCTACAAGTCAAAGATATGAAGAAAGACAAGGGAAAATATAAAAGATAAGACATCTAGTGTGTCAGATGCAAATTAGAAGGCCATGAAAAGGAACACTGTCCCCTATTTCATGAATACTTGGCCTCTGGAGCTCCGATCCCTTTGAAGCAAGTCACCCTACCCTGGTGCGAGGTATGCAGAAATAGACATCACCCTGGTGAGTGCTATTACATGCAAAAATATGTTCAAACACCCACAAATTTGTATTTCACGTTATGTAAGTCCATGGGGCATGATGATAGGGATTGTAGGGCTTATGACCTCATGCATGAAAGGTCAAGATACATATACAAAATTCAAGGTGAAGTACAACAAGAAGGAAACACTACGCAGTATAACTCCCCTGGGAGAGGAAACTTCAATCCTCGCAGTCGATTCTGAGGATGAGGATGTATGGGTCGAGGCCAAGGACATATCATTTGTTACAACTGTGCACAACTAGGAAACTTAGCAAGGGACTATCAAAACCCCTGCACTACTTGCAGCTACTGCAGTTCTTTTGAACATGTTATAAAAGATTGTCCTGTGCTGCTAGCTAAGCTTCAGGAAAGACGAGTACCTCAGCAGAACCCGCAAGTGAAACTGATATATGCTGAACCATGTACAGAAGACGCTAGAGTCACTATTATCACTAGAGGATACGTTGTTATAGGAGAAGACAGACTGACCCAAGGAAAGACTACAGAAGACTCAAGAGTCAGGAAAGATACAAAGAAGACCCTGACTTTTGATGCAAAGAAAGAAAGACAAATATTTGAGGAGGCAAGAAACGAGTTCAAAGGAGACCAAGGTTCTTCATCAAATACATGAACAAAAGTAAGAGAATATGGAATGCCTCTGGCATTCAATCGGTCTGCTTCGCCAAAAGAAGGAAAATAGGTAAGAAAGCTCATGGATTTTTTTATATACTTGTATTAAGTTGATTCAGGATGAGAGCATTGTACAAGAGCTACAAAATTTAATCAGACAGTATGAGCTAGGAAGGATAGACCCCTTACTGAATAGGGTAGTACACCAAATCACTAAAAAGAGAAGGAAAAATAAGGAATTACACTTGAATGCTCAAATAGGAGAACATGATATAGACTATGTGGTCCTCAACTTAAGGTCGGAGGTCAATGTCATGACGAAGAAAACCTGGGCACTGATGGAAAAACCAAAGTTGATCTATTCCCCTATCAGGCTTAGGATGGATAATCAACAGGTAGTAAGCCTTTTTGGAATATTGGAACATGTCCTTGTGGACATCGACGGAGTAAGAACGTTTGCATATTTTTAGGTAATTGAGATAGTTGATGATAGCTGCCCTTACCCTGTGCTATTAGGAATTGATTGGGATTTCAATAATTCCACTGTGGTTGATTTAAAGAAAAGAAGAATGAATTTTGAAAGAGATGGACTTAGGGTCATTGCACCTTTAGATACAGATGAAGGTCAACGATACACAAAACCTATCAGAGAAGAAAACCACACATATGCACTGGAAAACATATACAAATTAACAGCCAAACAACAAGATTATATTAATCCTACGATCGATGGGAACCTAAGTTGGTGAAGTGACAACACATTCTCATCATATTCAAAAGAAGCACTAGAGAACTGGTAGAACAAAATGTATGAAGTATCTACAAGGATATGTGCTACATTAACCATAGAAGTTAATTGGATCGGCACAATAGTAAGTAACTTGCCCACATTTGATGGTCTGAATCCTTTAGAAACCTTCTTGTTAGAATTTGAAGCAAGTGTACCAACACAACAAAGATTGTTGGCAATGGATGTGGCCTTGAAAGAAACACCAACAATATGGTGGGGGACACACAAAAACAACATTACAGAATGGGTACAATGTCATACCCTGATGACCACGTGATTCTGATGCAGGAGCATCTCCCACATCAAGCGAGCCAGCGCGGAGAAAATTGGACAGTTGGATAAGCGCCAACACAAATTTTGAAAACACCTTGAATTTGTTGCGCAATATTAAATGATCCATTAGGATGAGGCACACTTGTGTAATGTAATCGGACCTTGAGCCATATGCTCTTTTCCTTAGTAGGTAGAAGGCATTTAAGATAGTTAATGCAGGTAGATAGAATTTAATTCTAGATTAGACTATTTGAGAGCGAAAGAGGGAAATGGGATATAGACACCCTCATTGTGTATTATAACATAGTTAGAAGCATTGGAGCATAGAAGAGAAGCAGAGAGATGTGTAAGAAAACCCATGTACATATATTTGGATTAATAGAAATATTTGATTCAAATTCATGGTTTGTGTTGTTCTCTGTGTATTGATGTTATGCTCATGAATGTTTGCTTCCTATTATACATTTTCTTTGATATGATGTGTATATGATTTCATCTTCTAAGTTGAAGTCTGAAAGGAAGAGGGAATGAGTTTCAATTGTTTCTCTATCTGAGCGAGAATTCCTGCAAGGAGTGTAGTCCAAGTGTACGCAAGGAGTGCATTGACAGAGGGTTCAGATAGGTAGCATTTGTTCTCATTTCTATAGAAGTGCAGTTGGGCACAGGAGTCATGCAAGGAGTGCGCAGGCAAAGTAAAGCCTCAGGGTTGCGAACCTGAGTAAGGTGTGAGAGACTGCTGCAGCAGGAGTGCACAGAGTCAAAGGTATTCAATACTTGGAAGTGTCTGAGAGTTGCCGCAAGGAGTGCGTGCAAAGACCCTCTTTGAGGCTCGAAGTTGTGAAGAAGCTCAGGAGGAGTAAAGCCTTTGAAAACATTGAAGACATTGTAATTTTGTAGCGCAAGCGGATAAGTCCAGGGAAGAGTTCTTGGTTTTCCTTCGTAGAAATCATCAGGGGGAAGGAATCGATGGTCAGGAGTTTGTGGGAAGGATTTCTGAAATCTCGCCAGCTGTCAAATCTGCCAGAGAAGAGAGGAGGTTACGACTGCGTCCAGAGTTCAAGCTCAGGAGATTGTGGACCGTAGGATCTTCATATAAATACCCGTCAGCCGTTGGATTGACCAGGAGTTGCATAGAGTTTAAGCTTTGTGAATGGGAGGAGGAAAGTTCCGACAAGATGCGTGGCCATCGGAATTTCGGCATTCACGAAATTGGGAGTCATGAGGAGGAGTGATTGGGAATTTTCATAGTGAAAATCCTGAAATCAATCTAAGTCGTCCATCTTGAGGAGACATGTGGCAATCATCGGAAGCCCATTGACATCAAGGACATCGGGACTCACCTAGGTAAGTGGTTTGGGTTTATATAATTGGAGAAACCTGAAGGTTGATCTGAACCATCCATCCACTTGGGACACGTGTCAGAAATCTGAGGGAAGTCGGGAATCAGCATTTCGCGAGTCAGGGAGACAAGGAGGACTTGCAACTTGGAATCGCGAAGCCCGATTTTCCGAAAGGAAAGAGAGTTCCGTGTGGGACCCAACTGACGTCATCTCGTCAGAACGAGGCATCGGGAATTTGAATTCATAGAGACCCTGAGAGAAAATTCGGGTCATTCACCTCTAGAGGATGCGTGGCGACAATCGAGGCTATTGGGGGAAAATTTCAACAGGGAAGCCAAATCAGCATATCAAGATTCGACGTTTCGCAAATCCTGAAGACAAGGCAACCAGAGCATTTGAAATTGCGAATTGTGAAATAGAAAGGAGCATTGAGGAACATCCATCCTTGAGGACACGTGGCTGAGATCAAAGCCTTCAGGAAATTCCCCAAAAGGAAAGTCAATTGTCGGGAAATCGAGAGTCGGGAAATCGGGGATCCCGTGGACAAGAGGCCTAATACATAGTGACACTCGAAACCCCGAATCCCGATAAGAGATAGGATTGTGTTCATATAAGGTGGGGTCGTGTGGACTGGGAGCATAGCCAGGAGAGGCTGAAGTAAAAAGGAAGTGCATCGGGATATCGAAGATCGGGGATTTGAGGAAGCAAGTGTTGGTTACATCGGGGATTGGAAAACCCCGAAACCCGATTGTTATTTTCTGTTGAGAATGGAGAAGTGCTCAGGCCTAAGGGCTGTAATGAGAAGGACAGACCTGTGGGTCAAATATTAATAAGGATTCTAGGGAAGAATCAAAGGATCCACTCCGGCTCGAGGGTAATTTAGAATGATCCTTAAGACCGGGAGGTTAGCGCAGAGGTCTCTGTCGAGGCAGAGGGTGCGGTCTGTGTCAAGTGGTATCAGAGCTTAGAAAAGCTTCTTTTCTTTCTGTATCAGGGAGAAGGAAGATTCACCATGCCGTCGAGGAGAAGAGATAGACAATCACCCGATCCAGAGGAGAAAAGGGAGACGTCTAGAGGAAGGGGTAGACAGGTGCAGAATCCAAAAGTAGAAAGAGATCTACATAACATACGCGCTAGACTTGTGGACATGGAGATAAGACAAAGGCACACATCTGATATAGGAGACATCAGTGAGTCCGAAAATGAAGATGATGTTGGACATGGAGAAGAAGAAATCACGGTAGAAGATGCAGAAAATGAACACTTGCTTAAAGTTGTTGCAAGAATGGGTGCAAAGGCGAAGATGGACATTCCAGTTTATGAGGGAAATATGGATGTAGAAGAGCTTCTAGACTGGATTAGAGCTCTGGACACATACTTTGACTATGAATATGTCGAAGAAGACAAGAAGGTCAAGCATTTTGTCACGAGATTAAAAGGACATGCCGCATTGTGGTGGGATGAACTACAAGCGGACAGGCGTTGCCAAGGCAAGCAGAAAATTAAGAGCTGGGATAGGATGATTGCAAAGATGAAGGCAAAATTCATCCCAAGGGATTATCAAATTACTCTGTTCAGGAGGATGCAGAACCTGAGACAGAAGATGATGATAGTAAGGGAATATACAGAAGAATTTTACAGGTTGAATATCAGGGCAGGTCATCGTGAAAGCAATGATGAAAAAGTAGCCAGGTACATGAATGGACTGAGGTATGACATTCAGGATGAGATGAGCATGGTAACCATCCGGACAGTGGAAGATGCTTATCAGATGGCTCTAAAAGAAGAAGAGAAGCTGAGCCGAAAACAGAGTCAGAGGGGCTAAGGCAGGAGTCATCCCAGAGGCAATTCAGTTACCTGGGACAAATATCAGAAGCACAAGGAGGACTGGAAGAAACCTCAGACACAGGCAGAGAGAGGTGGAACCTCATAGCGAGGGAAACAATATGCTAAACAGAGAGGACATCATACTAAGCAAAGAGGAGGGTATGCTAATAATAATACTTTTCCTCGTACTAGAGGAAAAGGAAGAGGAAGAGGTCGAGTAATAACATGCTTCACATGCGGGAAGAATGGGCACAAGTCTTATGAGTGTCCAGAGAAAAAGAAAGAAACTGGAGAAGCTCACATCGCCGAGGCACAGAGGCAAGATGTTGAGGCAGAAGATGCTGAAGGTGGAAGATCATTGATGATGTGAAAAGTTCTTTTGACACCCGAGAAGGAGGTGGAGAGTTCAGTCCAAAGGACTAGACTTTTTCGGACTGCTTGCAAAACCAAGGACAGAGTGTGCAAGGTCATCATGGACAGTGGTAGCACAGATAATCTTGTTTCTACCGAGATGGTATAAAATCTAGATCTGGAGATGATTGAACATCTGAGTCCATATAGAGTTTCATGGCTACAAAAAGGACATCAGGTAAATGTCACTAAACAGTGTTTGGTTGAATTTAAGATAGGAGGGTATAATGATAAGATATTATGTGATGTCATTCCTATGGATGTTTGTCATCTATTGTTGGGTAGACCATGGCAATATGACAAAAATGTGATTCATGATGGAAGAATGAACACATACACCCTAGAAAAGAATGGGAGAACTCATATGTTGCTTCCAATCAAGGATAAAGAAGTAAAGTCGGAGGTAAGAAACACTGTACTTCTCATGAGTGGGAAGGAACTTCTTATAGAGGTCAAGAAGAAAGAGGAACTACAATTCATTGTGGTTAGAAAACCAAATATTGTTTTGACCAGCACAAGAGTGGATGATTTACCAGAAGAAGTTCAGGAACTGCTGGAAGAGTTCGCTGATATAGTAGTGGACGAATTACCTCGTTCATTGCCACCGATCAGAAGTGTGAGTCACCATATTGACCTCATACCTGGCGCCAGTTTTCCAAACAAAGCTGCGTACAGATTGACGCCGCAGGAGAATGAAGAGGTTAAAAGGCAGGTCCAGGATTTGTTGGAAAAGGGTTTGGTCAGGGAAAGCTTGAGTTCGTGTGATGTTTCGACAGTACTCAGTCCGAAGAAAGACAGAGGCTAGAGGATGTGCACTGATTCAAGAGCCATTAACAATATAACCATCAGGTATAGATTTCCATTTCCAATGATGGATGACCTAATGGATTGCTTGAGTGGAGCAAAGTATTTTTCAAAGATTGATTTGAAAAGCGGATATCACCAGATTTGCGTGAGAGAGGGTGATGAATGGAAAACAACCTTCAAAACAAATGAAGGGCTATATGAATGGATTGTTATGTCATTTTTCTTAACAAATGCGCCAAGTACCTTTATGAGGTTGATGAATGAAGTCATGAAGGAGTTCATCGGGAAATTTGTCATTTTGTATTTGGATGACATACTGGTTTTCAGTAAAACCGCAGCGGAGCATTTGAAGCATTTGGCTACAGTAATGTAGAAATTGCAATAGGAGAAGCTATTGATAAACATGAAGAAGTCCTCATTTATGAAGACAAAACTCATTTATTTGGGGTTTGTTATTTCAGCAAATGAGTTGAGGATGGATCCAGATAAGGTGGAAGTGATCAAGAATTGGCCATCACCGAAGAATGTTTTTGAGGTGAGAAGTTTTCACAGATTGGCTAGTTTCTACCGAAAATTCATCAGGAATTTCAGTGGAATTAGCGCAGCGATGACAGATACAGTGAAGAAAAGACATAAATCTTTTCACTGGACAGAAGAAGCCGAAAAGAGTTTCAATTTGTTGAAGAGGAAGATCACGGAAAAACTAGTTCTTGTGTTACCGGATTTCTGAAAAACATTTCAAGTGAAATGTGATGAAAGCGGGTTTGCAATTGGGGCAGTCTTGAGTCAGGAAGACAGGCTGATAGTGTACTTTAGCGAGAATCTGAATGAAGTGAAAGTGAAATACTCCACTTATGATAAGGATTTTTATGCTATTATACAGGCATTAAAGAAATGGAGGCATTATTTGATCTCGAAAGAGTTTGTTTTATATAGTGACAATCATGCATTGTAGTTTGTGAATCAATAGGAAAAGTTGAATCAGAGACATGTAAAATGGGTTGAATATATGCAGAAATTTACTTTTGTGATTAAACATATTTCTGGTACTACTAACAAAGTTGTTGATGCTTTGAGTAGGAAGTGTTTGTTGTTGCAGGAGTTCAGAGTCAAAACATTGGATTTTGATGATCTCAAGAACATGTACACAGATGATCAGGATTTTAAGGAGGTGTATGAAGTAGCTGAGAATCCAATTCTCAGAGACAGAAACCCATGGATAGAGTATATGATCTAGGAAGGATTATTGTTCAGAGGTAATCAACTGTGTATTCCGAAATGCTCCATGAGGGAGAATCTTCTGAAGGAAAAACACAGTGGAGGATTGGCATGACACTTTGGCCATGAAAAGACGTTCGCAAAGCTAAGCGAATCATACTTTTGGCCAGGGATGCGATCAGAGGTCAAGAGATTTATAGACAGATGCAAAATTTTCCAGCATTCGAAGGGAAGGAAGCAGAATGCAGGTTTTTATCAACCATTACACATACCTGAGAAGCCGTGGGATGAAATTAGCATGGATTTCATATTGGGGTTGCCAAGGACGCAAAGAGGATTTGATTCGATCTTTGTGGTGGTGGATAGATTTTCCAAGATGGCACACTTTATCCCATGTTAGAAAACTAGTGACGTGACTCGCATCATGAACCTGTTTTTCAAAGAAGTCATTCGACTTCACGACTTACCAAGGAGTATAGTTTCGGATAGATATATGAAGTTCATAGGGCATTTCTGGAGAACCTTATGGAAGAAGCTGGGAACTAACTTGTTATTTAGTTCGGCTTATCATCCTCAGACAGATGGACAGACAGAAGTGGTAAACAAAAGTCTAGGAGATTTGCTGAGAAGCTTGGTGACAAAGCACCACAGCAGTTGGGATAATATATTGTCGTAGGCCGAATTTGCGTACAATGACTCAGTGAATCGGAGCACAGGCCAGAGTCCATTTCAGATTGTTTATGGCATACAACCGAGGGGAATTTCTAAATTGAGGGATTCATAATAGAATGCAACTAGAAGCGCTAGTGCAGAAGATTTTGCAGAAGTGATGAAGGAACTTCATAGACGAGTGAAGGAGCGGTTGTAGAATTCAAGTCAGGAGTATAAGCAGAGAGTAGATCAACACAGAAGACAACTGCAATTTGAAGTTGGTGACTTGATTTTGGCA
Organism: Picea glauca; assembly: GCA_000966675.3. NCBI lineage: Eukaryota > Viridiplantae > Streptophyta > Pinopsida > Pinales > Pinaceae > Picea > Picea glauca. The sequence continues at coordinate 396,908 of JZKD02S2164842.1, forward strand.
CATTTGAGAAAGGAAAGGTTCCTGAGAGGAACATATAATAAATTGAAGATGAATAAAATCGGACCATGCGAGGTCTTGAAGAAAATTGGAGAAAATTCTTATGAGGTTGAATTACCCGATGGGATCGAAATTTCTCCGATATTCAATGTCTCAAATTTGTACCCATACAAAGCTGAGGAAGCAGGAACAAGTGATGAATAGTCATAGGTTCAGTGGAAAAAGCATATGCCAGTTGCAGAGAAGCCGCAGATGGAGTACATACTAGACAAGAGAATTTGCAAGAAGACCAGAAGAAAACAATACTTTGAATACTTGGTCAAGTGGAAAGGCCATCCAGTTGAAGATGCCAGCTGGGAGAATGAAGCAGAGATTCTGAAGAATGGAAAAACCATGCAGGAGCTCATGGACAAGAGCCCATGAAAATTTTCAAGCGATGGAGTATGATGCAGGAGAATCTCCCACATCAAGCGAGCTAGTGCAAAGACAATTGGACAGCTGGACAAGCGCCAGCACAAATTTTGAAAACACCTTGAAGTTGTTGTGCAATCTTAAATGAGCCATTAAGATGAAGCGCACTTGTGTAATGTAATTGAACCTTGAGCCATACGCTCTCGTCCTTAGTAGGTAGAAGGCATTTAAGATAGTTAATGTAGGTAGATAGAATTTAATTCTAGATTAGACTGTTTGAGAGTGAAAGAAGGAAACGAGATATAGACACCCTCATTGTGTATTATAACATAGTTAGAAGCATTAGAGCATAGAAGATAAGCAAAGAGTTGTGTAAGAACACCCATGTACAGATATTTGGATTAATAGAAAACTTTGATTCAACTTCATGGTTTGTGTTGTTCTCTGTGTATTGATGTTATGCTCATGAATGTTTGCTTCCTATTATACATTTGCTTTGATATTCTGTGTATATGATTTCATGTTCTAAGTTGAAGTATGAAAGGAAGAGGGAATGATTTTCAATTGTTTCTCTATTTGAGTGAGAATTCCTGCAAGGAGTGCAGTCGAAGTGTCTGCAAGGAGTGCGTTGACAGAGGGTTTAGATAGGTAGCATTTGTTCTCATTTCCGCAGAAGTGCAGTTGGGCACAGGGGCCATGCAAGGAGTGCACAAGAAAAGTAAAGCCTCAGGGTTGCGAACCTGAGTAAGGTGTCAGAGACTGCTGCGGCAGGAGTGCACAGAGTCGAAGGTATTCATCACTTGGAAGTGTCTGAGAGTTTCCACAAGGAGTGCATGAAAATACCCTCTTTGAGGCTCGAAGTTGTGAAGAAGCTTAGGAGGAGTAAAGCCTTTGAAAACATTGAAGGCATCGTAAGTTTGTAGCGCAAGAGGATAAGTCTAGGGAGGATTTCTTGGTTTTCCTTTGTAGAAATCATCAAGGGGAAGGAATCGATGGTCAGCAGTTTGTGGGAAGGATTTCCAAAATCCCGCCAGCCGTCAGATCTACCAGAGAAGCGAGGAGGTTATGGTTGCATCCAGAGTTCAATATTAGGAGATTGTGGATCGTAGGATCTTCACAGAAATACCCATCAGCCGTTGGATTGACCAGGAGTTGCATGGAGTTTAAGCTTCATGAACAGGAGGAGGAAGGTTCTGACAAGAAGCGTGGCCATCAAAATTTCGGCATTCACGAAATCGGGAGTCACGAGGAGGAGTGATCGGGAATTTTCATAGTGAAAATCCTGGAATCAATGTGAGCCGTCCAACTTGAGGAGACAGGTGGCAATCATCGGAAGCCCATCGGCATCAAGGCCATCGGGACTCACCTAGGTAAGTGGTTTGGGTTTATATAATTGGAAAAACCCAAAGGTTGATCTAAACCTTCCATCCACTTGGAACGCATGTCAGAAATCCGAGGGAAGTTGGGAATCGACATTTTGTGAGTCAGGGAGACAAGGAGGACTTGCAACTTGGAATTGCGAAGCCTGATTTTTCGAAAGGAAAGAGAGTTCCATGTGGGACGCAGCTGATGTCATCTCGTCAGAATGAGGCATCGGGAATTTGAATTCGCAGAGACCCCAAGAGAAAATCTGGGCCATTCACCTCTAGAGGACGCGTGGCGACAATCGAGGCTATCAAGGGAAATCCGAACAGGGAAGCCAAATCGGCATATCGGGATTCGGTGTTTTGCGAATCCTGAAGACAAGGAAACCAGATCATTTGAAATCGCAAATCGAGAAATAGTGAGGAGCAGCGAGGACCGTCCATCCTTGAGGATGTGTGGCCGAGATCAAATCCTTCAGGAAATTCCCCGAAAGGAAAGTCAATTGTCAGGAAATCGGGGATCTCGTGGACAAGAGGCCCAATACATATTGACACTCAAAACCCCGAATCCTGATAAGAGATAGGATTGTGGTCATATAAGGTGGGGTCGTGTGGACTGGGAGCATAGCTAGGAGGGGCTAAAGCAAAAAGGAAGCACATCAGGATATCGAAGATCGGGGATTCGAGGAAGCAAGTGTTGGTGACATCGGGGATTGGAAAACCTTGAAACCCGATTGTTATTTCTATTGAGAATGGAGAAGCGCTCAGGCCTAAGGGATGTAATGAGAAGGACAGACTTATGGGTCAAATATTAATAAGGATTCCAGGGAAGAATCAAAGGAGCTACTCCGGCTCGAGGGTAATTTAGAACGATCCTTAAGACTGGGAGGTCAGGGCAGAGGTCTCTGTCGAGGCAGAGGGTGTGGTCTGCGTCTTATTCTCAACACAAGTATAAGGTTGTGAGGTTCGGTACATAGGTTGAAGCTGACCAAAGGACCATGTGTGAAGTTGCAAGGAATCCTAGAGAACCATTGCTCAAGAGAAGTGGGTGAAAAATTCATTAACACACTAGACACAACCCCTATCAACTTGTACCTTCAAGCAGAGTTACGCCTCATCACTGTAGATTGGAAAGGTATGAATCAGAACTTTGTAACCACCTTCTTATTTAACAGTCAATATCCTTCAATAGATCAAGTGTTACATATTGTAGGACAAAAAGTATTTGAGGAGGCCTCTATCCCCACTTTAGAACAAGAAGAGGAGGAATGGACTGCGCCTCTCCAGAAACTACAAGGTTGTTACAACATCAATGCTGATGAAGATGATGATCCTAGGAAGGTGAGCATTTCTAAAATAGAAGGCCAAAGAAATGTGGAAGGACCAGGAGTTGAGCTACCATTCATTAAACAACTGATCAAGATTAAGAAGATCAATATTGTAATAGAGCAAACATCGAAGCTTGCAAATGTGGAAGATTATTAGGATGCTGCTACTATTGACAAGATAACTGAGTTATTGCATGAATATTAGGACCTGTTTCCGACAAAGTTGATTGATATGAAGGGAATTAAAGGGCCTATGGGATAGATGAGGATTACCTTGAAACCAGATGCAAGACCAGTCAAACAGAGACCCTACAGATTGAACCCTAAGTATAAGGAGAAAGTGAATATTGAGCTCGATAAAATGTTGGAAGCAAGAATTATAGAACCTGTCGAAGAGTCATAATGGATTAGCCCTATGGTGGTACAAGACAAGAATACAGGAGAAAATATGATCTATGTAGATCTCAGGAAGCTGAATGATGCCTATTTGCATGACCCCTTCCCTACACCATTCACTGACGAAGTGTTATTTAATGTGGGAGGCTAGGAGGTATATTCTTTTACAAATGGATTTTCAGGATACCATCAGATCTGGATTGCCAAGGAAGATCGCCATAAGACCACATTTGCAATAGAATGGAGATCCTACCAGTATACAATGATGCCATTTGGATTGAAGAACTCCCCAACCATCTTTTCCAGGGTGATGGTCGAAGCAGTCAAGGAGTCTCTGCATAAATTTCTAGAAGCATATTTTGATGATTGGACTATTTTTAGTTTATTGAAAAATCATATTGACTGTCTAAGGCTAATGTTGGACAAATGCAGGAAGTGTCAAATTGCCTTGAATCTGAAGAAATGCATATTATTTTCACCATTTGGAGTGTTGTTAGGTCATATTGTATGCAAGTAGGGATTGCTGGTAGATCCATCTAAAATTGCTATTATAGTTGATTTACCCCCTCCTACTTCAGTCAAACAGATGCGCACTGTGCTGGGACATACTGGATATTACAGGAAGTTCATTAAAGGATATGCCCATATTACAACACCTATGGAGAATCTTTTGAAGAAAGACTGTCAGTTTAGTTGGACCAAAGAATGCCAACAGAGCTTCGACACACTAAAACAGAAAATGGTTATTGTGCCCATTCTGGTTTTCGTAGATTGGAGCAAGGAATTTCACGTGCATGTCGATGCATCTTCCATTTCATTGGGAGATATGTTAGCACAACCTGACGAAGGAGATATTGACCATATGCTAGCTTTTGGTAGTAGTAAACTATCCACTGTGGATATTAATTACACCACTACTGAGAGAGAAGGATTAGCCATGGTGTATGCGCTGCTGAAATTTTGCCACTACTTGTTGGGAGGACACTTTAAAATGTTTAATGATCACTCCATGATGAAATACCTAGTCAACAAGCCAGTGTTGGGGGGGAGAATATGCGTATGTATTATGTTATTTCAGGAATACAATTTCTAGATCGTAGTTAAGCCATGAAGAATGAACAAAGGTCCTGACCACTTGTCAAGGTTGGAACATGGCAAAGAGATGACCAGTTTGGAGGATACACTGTCGGATGCACAGTTACTGGCCATTAGAAATATTGATGACCACTTCACAGAGATAGTCTAGTTCCTATCAACAGGAATGGCACTTAGAGAGTATACAATTCCCTAGAAGAAATAACTAGTAGTACGCGCTGCAAAATTTTCACTTATAGTTGGACAACTATACAAGATGGGACCTGATGAGATATTGAGAAGGTGCGTTATGGAGGCAGAGCGACCATTGGTCCTTGCATAACCTCATGAAGGCATCATAGGAAGACATTATGCAGGGAAAGAAACTATGCAGAAGATTCTTAGAGCTGGCCTTTGGTGGCCTACCTTACACAGAGATGCTAAAGACTATTACAGAGCCCGTGATGTATGCCAAAGAGTTGGGAAACCATCCAGAAGAGATGATATTCCATTAGCACCACAGTTGATCCTAAAATCATTTTAGAAATGGGCCATTGACTTCGTGGGACCTATAAACACACCAAGAAAGCACACAGGAGCAAGGTACATAATTAGTGCGACAGGGTACTTGACTAGATGGGTCGAAGCAAGAGCAGTTAAGGACTATAGTGAAACTACAACTGCATGCTTCATATTTGATGACATCATAACCAGGTTTGGATGCCCAAAGATCCTTATGAGTGATCAAGGCACACATTTCATAAATAAAACAATTGAAGCCCCGACTGAGGAATTTGTAGTCCACCATCAAAAGAGCACACCTTACCATCCACAAGCAAATGGAATAGTAGAATCATTCAACAAGATCTTGGAGACAACACTGACAAAGATTTACAGTGTGAACAGGGATGACTGGGATTTAAGAGTACCAATGGTACTATGGGCCTATAGAACCACTTGCAAGAAGATAATGATGCATACCCCTTTTAAGTTGGTGTATGGTCTCAAAGCCACTGTCCCAATGGAATATTTGGTACCAAGCCTAAGAATTGTTGCCTTTACAGATATGGATGACACTAGCGTTGTTCGAGAGAGGCTTGCACAGTTGGTCGAACTAGAAGAAGATAGATTTATTGCAGGATTCCATCAGCAAGTACATAAGGAAAGAGAGAAGGCCTATCATGATAGGCATATCAATAAGAAGGCATTTAAACAAGGCGATCTAGTACTGGTATATGACAATAAGTTCATCAAACACCCTAGGAAGTTCATAACACATAGGCTCGGGCCATATGAGATTGCCTATGTTACAGAAGGAGGAGTTGCACACTTGAATACTTTGAATGGAGAATGGAAGGAAGGATTAGTGAATGGGAGCCGACTGAAGTTGTACTATGACAACCAGCTACCTCGTAATTCTTAGTAAAATAATAAGGAAAAGGGTCTAGGTACCAGTTGCAGTTGAAACTAGGTACCAGACACAGAAAAGACAGTCTGCACAAGGAAGGAGAGGAGGCATAGAGCATAAAGCAAAGGTTGCACTACACAGTCTGAAGTCGAAGTAAAATAGAAGGATCATATCTAAAGTACCTCAGGACGAGTCACAGGTGAGTGTTGGGGGCCTATTGCCTCTTGGTTATGAAAGTAAGTGAAGATCAAGGAAGAAAAGGAAAAATGCAAACTGCACGGAAGACAAAGTGACTGTTACTGGGTCGAAGTGAACAAAAGAGAAGAAAAGACGGAGCGAAGTAAAAGGAAGCAATCTGTTGGATGAGGAGATCGAGGATGACAGATCAGCAAGGAAGAAGGATCATGGACAACTCAGTAAGCGGAAAAATCCACTGTTGGATGCTTTGGAGCACTGCAAAAGAAGGAAGGAAAGAGAGGTTTGTGAAGCCTTGAAAATGTGGGTCAAGTTGACCTAGGGTTTTAGACACCTAGGGTTTTGGTATCTAGGGTTTTGAGTCTTGAAACCTAGGTTTCAGTCTAAGGATGTCGGGGAGTGATTGTAATGTATAAATAGAGGTCTAAAGGACTTGGGATGGGTTCGTGTTATGATTTTTATTGTTGTTCTTGTCATTGTGTGATTGAGTGAGTAATATTATGTGAGAGAGAAGTGTTGAGTACGAGAGCCTTTTGTATTGTATGATCTTAAGCTGGGTGCGTAGGGAGGGAAGAGATAGCGAGGAGAAGAAAGAAGATCTGCTAGCTAAGAGTGCAAACAAGAACTGTATGCTTCATCCTAATATATTTTAAGAACAATTATGTGGACGTAGCCCTAGAGAGGGGGTGAACCACGTATACCTTGTGTTGTGTGTGATTGATGCTATGCTCTTTTCCCTTTGATATATTGTTATTGCATTACTATGTTAGATGTGATAGATAGTTGTGCAGAGTAGAGTTAAAATGGTAAGAGATATATAAATGCTTTGTCCTGCAACCCCCCCATAGCTACTTTGGGTGAGACTACATCTACTTTGCAGGTGTTGCCAAAAGGACCAATAGTTAGGGATTGTTGGTGTGCTCTTGGAGTTGAACCTTGGGTCTTCCCCTATGCCAAAAAGTACTAGGAGGTGGGCTAGGATAGGGCACACTAGTCTATCCAGAAATTAAGTCAATATCTTCACTTAAGGTGCCTCAACGAGATGGTTACGGTTTCGTTGCTGCAGCAAAAACTGGTTGCAACTGCAACTATAACTGAGCAAATCCTCCCAATCTATCTTCCAACGGTTAGATTGTCTGAAGATAGTGTGGTTCCATAACCTGTTAGAATATTGGATGTGCTCATTTAAACATAGACACTATAGCAATATTGTCACCCAACCATAGACCAAATCCACCCTCGAGCACCTTAACCTTGACAGAGAATTATTTTGGAAACAAACCCTAGGCTTAATAGTCAAACAAGGTGGTGCACCTCTCTCCAGGGATAGTGCACCAAGAAATAATAACCAAGACTGATCAAAGAGTCCAACCCAGAGACAGATCGAAAATACAGATTGCAGAACTGGCGGCAACAACTCCTCCCAAGACTTGCATACAATCTGGCCAACTGCAGTGCACACAAGTGTACTTCTGCATTTCTGAGAATACTAGCCAGAATGAAGATTGGCCTCCTATATTTATACTATTTATGCTAGACTTCTTGGGTCGAATTCTCATTCTGGGTGCTATTTACTTAGTATATAATATTTCCTTTAGCCGAATTATCTCTTGGAGGCTAATAACCTAATACAAATCATCTTCCTGAGCCGACTTGTCTTCTAGGATTCTTAACCAATTATTTAGGGTTTCTTCTTACTTCCCAAAATATATTATTCTCGTCAGGTTTACACGTGGAGGTAAATACCTCCCGCATATACCATAATATCAGCAGATGGATTCATGTACACTCCAATGCTAAGTATTGCATCTTGAAGTGGCATAGGCAAACCAGACTCAATGTGCTTGGTAGGGGTGAGGTAGTGGAGGAAGGTATGTGTTATTTGTAGTAGTGAGGCTATGGAGGAAGGTCATCCAGGGGTTTCCAAGCACCGTGATTTCTAGCGGTAGTGGTGACGTAGTGGAGGAAGTTCTTGAGGAAAAATAGGGTGAGTACTTCACATTACAGTTGGAGGAGAGGACGTTTGGGGTAAGTAATTTACATTATAGCTAGAAGAGTGGAGGGAGTGGAGGTGATCAGGGTGAGTACTTCACGTGACAATGTGAGGTATAAAGGTGAATGTTGGGGTGAGTACTTCACGTGATAATTGGATGTGTGGAGGTGGTGATAAAAACGATATGGGATGATGGAAAACAAAGAGATAGGGAGAGGTGGGCACATGATATAGCAGGATAAAGGGATAAGTGAACACAAGACAAATGGACACATGACATGGAAGGTAGTATTGATTTTAGATGGTATTGGTTGACAAGTTTTGGGCTACTGATAGGTTTGAGGAAAAAGGATTTCCTATGTACATGAATTATGCATAAAAATGTTAACCATCCAAAATACGATATGGATAAAGCAACTGACAGTATAACAAGGCGATTTCATAAAATGTTACACTAGGTAAAATGCTTGACATTATTTTGTCCATCAAATTCCAAAAGGTTGCTTGCATGTAAAAAACGACCTCTCGTTAATTATTAATGAAGAAGATATTATAAGGTGGAAAAATAGAACGTTAGGTCAGACTAATGGAGACTTGGAAATAATGGAGTAAGAGTCAGTTGACAGAGTCAGTAGTGTAAGTAGAGTCTAGTTATCTGGAGTTTGTTGTAACAGTCTAAGTAGGTTAGTTTCCTATATAATGATGTAATCAGTCTTCATTCAATATATATTGTGCGAGCATTGCCTCATTGTATGTTTGTTCCTCATATTTCTAAGTTGGTATCAGAGCCACGGGAGTGAGGTGAAAAAATTTATAGAAGTCTGCAGGTCCCTCCTCTTGAAGGGTGCGATGCCATACTACTGAGAGTTTCCATGCATTTGAAAACCTCATATTTCCACAGTGCAACTATTTATTACAGTGTGGAAATATTTAAAGATTCCCACACCCAAAATACCTCATGAGGGGTGGACTCCCCACATTCTAATAGTTGTGTGAGGTGCGGAAACCCGTGTGTTTGCGCATGCGTGGGTTCGAGCTGGAGAAGGATTGCAATAATATCCATTGGGTCGTGAGTTTTGCTACATGGTAAGGAGAGGTCGTGTGGTAAATCAAATCCGTGAGCTCGTTGAAGCGTAAGCATCATCTTTGGGAAGCTTCGACCATTCAAGCATGAGTTTCTTATTTTATGAAAAGTTTAAAGGATGGCCAAATAATTTAATAAAGGTGGATGTATGTGTGAAGTTATAAACCTTTTTATTGAAGTGGTATCACCTTTATTATTTGAGAGTGAGGTAGTTTGATTCATTCACGATGTGCATGCATTCATGAGTGTGATTTGCATGCATTTGCATGAGTTGAAATATAAAGGAGATCTTAAGTGTATGAGGTTTGAGTGAGTTTACATGAGTGTGGGATTTTTTTAAGAGGTTTTTTACATGTGATCTTTTATATGAGAGCCTTTTATATAAATGAGCATGAGTTTTTTATGCATGGAATGGTGTTAAGGATTTTTGTTTTTAAGGATTTAAGTTGAGAGTCAATATTGAGACGGATCAATGGTATCCAAAGACAGAGCGACATAAAGTTGCATATCCTTGGTGATTCACTTGTAGAGAATATCTTGCAGAGATGGTGAATCCTCTCGTAGAAACCTACCTCAACAAAGCCAACAAGTTAGATGGTTCGAATTTCATTAACTGGAAATTCAAGAGGCAGACATTGATGGAGGGATATGGTGTCTGGAACATTGTGAAGGGAACTGAAGTGAAACCTGATGCTGCTGCAGGTGCGACAAAAACACAGATCCAAGATTGGGAGAAGCACGAAAACAAGGAAAAGGTATCGTTGCACATGTTTGTTAAAGATATCATAATTCCACATATTAGAGAAGCTACAACTTCTGCTGCAACGTGGAAAATGCTTAAAGCATTGTATGAAACTAGAAACACAAATCACATTTTATTCCTGAAAACTAAATTGCTAGGCATTAAGATATATGGAAATGAATCTGTTAGTTCATTTTTGGGTTGTATTAAAGAGGTGAAAGACAAGTTAGTAAATATAGGGGAAATTGTTTCCAACACTGATCTGGTCACTATTACCTTAAATGGTATTCTAGAAGATTATCATATGTTCATAACAGGTCTTGCAGCAAGGAAGAAACCTCCTATGTTTGAATAACTGACATGTATTTTGCTGTAAGAGGAAGAGAGGCATGGGAATCTGAAGCTTCAAAATAAATATTTGGCACTGTGGTCAAATAAGAGATCTGCGAGAGTGAGATCATGAGAAAGAGGCAGAGGAGGTAGTTCATGACAGAGAGGCAGTTCATCGTAGAGAAGACAATCCCTAAGGCCGAATCAAGGTATGCAATCTAATAGGAATGAGTCAAAGAGTTGTTTTATTGTGGTCGACCTGGACATATTATTAAAGACTGTCATAAGAAGAAAAGTGATGATGCTAGGAACAAACCTAGAACACATTCAGGTCATTATGCAAACAAATCATCAAATCATGATCTCAAATTATTTATTGCTAGTGATGATATTGATGAACCCCCAAATTTTGATTCACAGGATCTTAGGCTATTTCTGTCTAACGTTGCTTTATCTGCTGAAAAAAATGATTCTGATGCCTGGTTTGTGGATTCTGGAGCATCAGTACATATGACATGCAATAAGATGTGGTATACTAATTTTAAACAAATGCATAATGGATCCAACATATATCTTGGTGATGACTGCGCTCATCAGAACAAGGGATATGGAGACATTCCTGTGACATTGCTGAATGGTATAGTTCATCACATTCACAATGTTGTTTATGTTCCAAGAATAAAGAAAAAATTGATCTCTATGTCCACCATTACAGATCAGGACTTGAAGGTTGAGTTCTTCAATAATTATTGCATAGTGAAAGATCTGTTGGACCATTTCAAAACTATTGCAACGGGAGTCAGAGCAGGAGGCCTATACAAACTTAATGTTACCAGCAAAGCACATCATGCACTGACTTGTGCAACTATGCCAATAGAGATTCTTTGTCACCAAAGGTATGGACACATCAATCATCCTGATTTATTGTTATTACAGAAAACGAATATGGTTGAAGGACTTCCCATGTTAAAGAATGAGAATGTTGTGTGCAATGGATGTGCATTAGGAAAGATGCACAGAGATGAATTCCCCTCTAATCCTAACAAGAAAAAGAGAGATGTGTTAGATCTTGTGCATACTGATGTTTGTGGGCCTATGCAGACTTAGTCTTTAGGAGGTGCATTTTACTTTCTGTTATTTATTGATGATTGCACAATATAGACATGGGTTTACTTCCTTAGATGGAAGAGTGATGTTTTAGAGTACTTTAAGGAATTTAGAACCATGGTGGAAAAGTAGACAAGAAAATCCATTAAAATCTTCCATTCAGATCAAGGGGGAAAGTATAAATCAGGGGACTTCATCAAATATTGCAAAGATCATGGAATAGTATAGCAATTTATAGTACCTTACACTCCACAATAGAACGGAGTCACTGAAAGGAAAAATAGAACTCTAGTAGAGTGTGCACGTAGTATGATGAAAGGTAAGAATATCTCAAATGCATTTTGGGTTGAAGCCATAAATACTGCAGTTTATTTAAAGAATAGAAGTCCAACAAGGTGTCTTGATAATGTTACTCCTTTCGAAGCCTTGTATGGTTCCAAACCTGTAGTTCATAATTTGAAAGTATTTGGGTGTAAGGCGTTTGCACATATTCCAAAGAAGAATAGGAATAAATTGGATGTTAAAGCCATTAAGTGTATTTTCATTGGGTACTGTTCTGAATTTAAAGCATACAAATTGTTTGATCCTTCTAATCACAAAGTATTTGCAAGTAGAGATGTACTTTTCCATGAGCAAGAAGCAGGAAATCATGACGACAACAGTCATGAGGAATGGAATAGACTTCTTCATGAAGAATTTAAAGAAGAGAAGCAACAACATCAACCACCACCACCACAACAACAACAACCACAACCACAACCACAACCACAACCACAACCACAACAACAACAGGGATTTTGATATCGTGTCTTCTTGTTTTATGCGTTGCGCACAATTTTCCACTATCATGGCCTAACAACTTCCATAAATATTTTACTAGGAAAATATTTATTTTATAACTGATAAATTTTGTGTTTTGTCTCTTTTTCATTTAAGAAATAAAAATGGATGCACAAAGCTCCACTTCACATTAGTTAAACAACTTACAAAACCTCTCTTCTTTGGGCCACTAATTTTGGATTAAATCATAAATTTTCTCATAGTTTCACTTCTATCATACTTTTGACTGAATTCATTTTACTAAACCCACCATTTCAAACTTGAATGACATGAAATAAAGAATGTAGTTCATGTTTGTATTAAAACATTTTATCTTGTTCAATTCATTTACACCATTATACATCTAAGTTTTTACATCTTAGCTTCTAAAAAACATTTTAAGCATTTAAAAAAAAAACTGACTTTGTTGTTTATTTTGTTTTGAGATTAGTACATAGAAACAACTTTGATTTATAATTTTATCGAAGAAGTTAAAAATGGTAGACTCTCAACCATTTGCATTCAACGTCTCATGGGTAACCTTGAGCTACATAAAATACAATTCCAAATCCATGCTTCAACATCCAAGTGACACACCTTCAATGCAATGTCACACACCACAACTATTTAATAAATGCACATTGCATCAACATTTTCCTGCGAACGCTATGCAAAAATGAAAGATACTACTTAGGTCTCGTCCAAAAAAAAGAGGCACACCTCTATTCTTTGTCACTTACATAGTTAAAATTTCCATCCTCGATCACTACTCTACCCCTGCGATTATCTTATCCCATAGGGGATGTCACAAAGTTGTAGCTTCTTCTATGTTCAAACATAATTCTATACATTCTATGTTTAATCAAATAATACAATTGAGTTTATGAAACTATCACCATTGCTCCTACTATATATCTATATGTTTATACATTAGTTTAATGTTTTCCAAAATAATATCTAGAATTTTCCTTTTTTAGGGGTTCCCTTTCTCCCACTTTAAAGGTATGCTAGTTATTAATAAAGAGGGTTTCAAGTGAAAAAAGTGGAATATTTGGCCATACTACTTATTAGCAGAAGCTACATTTAGGAGATTCTAGTTATTTATTTATGAGTTTAATTGAAATATATTTTAATCAATAATAATAAAATTTGATTTATTAATTAATAAATTTGTAATAAAAAAGTAATTTATATTAATAATCAATTTATTGTTGAATAATTTATGCATTAAGTTAAAATAATTTCTTTAATAACTAATTTTAAAATTATCTCATATTCAAAAAAATTTATTTTTAAGAAATTAATTTTAAAATTTAAATATTGGGAAAAGCTTTTATATTATAAATTAAAAAAAATCTTAAATGAAAAATTAAAATGTATATATGTTATTTATTATTAAATAAAATAAATAATTTTTTTAAAATATGTTTATTGTCTTTGTTTTATAAAAAGGATACATAATTCGAACGTACGTTGTAAAGTGAGAAATGAATATTTATAATTGGAAATAGGTACATCCAATTGTAAGAGTATGAGGTTTTAAATATTTGCCATGGACAGTCCATGCACCGCACTGGCTTTAATGTACTGGTTGGCTATCGAATTAACGACCCTTTCATCGGGCCAAGTTTTTCTGGTTTGAAGCAAAACTAATTTCAGGATGTAGAAAACTACACCTTAAAATGGGAATACGTAGATTTGACGAAGATATATCTAAAGGAACTCTCGACTTTTATTTTAATAAGGTTTAAT
>JZKD02S2164842.1:469492-487959 GCA_000966675.3 Picea glauca
CCTTATGCAAGAGGGTCGACCTTTGGCCTTTACCAACAAGAAACTATCTGAAAGAAATCTAGGCAAATCAATATATGAAAAGGAAATCTTGGCTATTTTGCATGTCGTTGATCTGTGGTGCCCTTATCTATTGGGGAAACGTTTCCAAATTAAGACAGACCATAAAAGCCTCAAGTATTTTATGGAACAATGAATTTCCTCCCTAGAACAAAAATAATGGGTGACTAAACTCTTTGGGTATGATTATGAGATCATTTAAAAGAAAGGCAAAGACAATGTGGTTGCAGATGCACTTTCCCGGAAATATGAATATCAAGGATCCATTTTTTCTCTTTCATTCATTATACTAGATTGGCTCCAAGATGTTCGCTGGGAATGGCTACAAGATCCCAAAAGTTCACAGTTGATCCAACAATTGCAGTCCAATGCTCCAACTTCCCTAGGGTACTCTTGGCTCCATGATGAATTTCGATACAAAGGCCGTTTGTATTTAAGTAAACAATCAAATCTTAAATCCACGGTACTTTTTGAGCTTCATGCTACACCCACAACAGGGCACTCCGGGTTCAGCAAAACCTATGACAGGGTCAAACGTTCATTTTTCTGGGATGGTATGAAATAGGAAATTCATAATTTTGTAGCTGAATGTGATGTGTGTCAACGCAACAAGGGAGAAATAGTTAAATCTCTAGGAACACTACAACCACTCCCGATTCCACCTGCTATTTGGAAGGATATCTCTATGGATTTTATTACTGGCTTACCCAAATCGGGTAATAAATCCATCGTCATGGTGGTTGTTGATCACCTTTCCAAGTATTCTCATTTCTGTGCCCTTCAACACCCGGTTACAGCATCCACGGTGGCTCAAATTTTCATGGATCAGATCTTCAAGCTTCATGGCATGCTGCACTCTATTGCTTGTGATCGCGACCCAACTTTCACAAGCAATTTTTGGCAAGAACTGTTCAATACACAAGGCACCGAATTGCATCTCAGCACATCTTATCATCCCTAGACTGATGGCCAAATGGAAGTTGTCAACAAGTGTCTGGAAACATATTTGAGGTGTTTTGCTACGAAAAATCAAAATCAATGGGCTCAATGGTTACCCCTTGCTGAATGGTGGTACAACACTTCATACCATACAACTACACGCATGACTCCTTTTGAAGTAGTATATGAATAGAAGCCACCTTCAGTTCTCTCATACTTATCGGGTGCCTCAAAGGTCCAAGTGGTTGACGTAACACTTATAGCTCGAGAGGCTATTCTCTATACCCTCAAAGAGAATTTGGTCATGGCATAGAATCACATGAAGCAACAAGTCGATCAAGGTCGCTCTGAACATCAATTTGTAGAAGGGGATCAGGTGTTTCATTGACTGCAACTTTACAAGAAAACTTCCCTCAAGGCCGAGCATTGTCAGAAGCTAGCGCCCAAATTTTATGGTCCTTATACCATTCTCAAGTGTGTGGGACAAGTAGCCTATCAGTTAGCTTTTCCCATCCATTCAAAGCTACATCCCGTTTTTCATGTTTCATGCTTAAAGAAGGCGATCGGAGCTAATTGCCAAATTCAAACCAACCTTCCAGAGTTATCTGAAGAATGATCCATTTGGCTATAGAGAATCATTTTTGGACTAGCATGAGCGTCACCTACATCAGAGAACCATCAAGGAAGTGCTAGTCCATTGGAAAGATACAAATCTAGCAGACACCACTTGGGAACCAGCTACCATTCTGCAACAATTTCCTCATCTCAAGCCTTAAGGACAAAGTTGTTTTTAAGGGGGCAGACATGTTAGGGTCCTAACCCACACATAGGTATAACAATATATTCAGATGTAATAAAGGTCAATATTAATAACGCCTTTCAATAAAATAGAATAAGGCAGATGTAAGAAGACCTAATAGAAGCTTCCACTTCTAGAAGGATCTTCCTCTAGATGCTTCTTTTTAGTATAAATAGGAGTCGAGGGTATGAGAACCCTTACTTGGATATTATTGTAATATATATCTTCTCAACTGGAGGTTTCCCCCTCGAAGAGTCCTGTGAACATTGCTTTCAGATTCAAAGTGTTATTTCTGTTATTATTCTCATATCATTTCAGTGTTATTGTGGTGAATGTTCTGGTTATATTGTTGTTATTCTACCATTACTAGCATTTTATTTCTATTCTGCATATATTTTATATCTGGTATATTACAACCTTGTTGTTTCTCTCATTGACAGTTACTGGAATCGTTCCAATCGCTTGTTTCCCTTCGTCAGTGAGCTTGTTGATTTCCCTTTGGAGCCATTCTTCAATGTATCTTCTCATGGGGGCCACGTTGATCTCATGCCATATTTTTATGTTGAAAATATTGCTTTCTAATTCCCTTATATTGATAGAAATATTACGTAGATCCTGGTCAATTTCTTGATTTTTTACCGAATAGTCCACTAGCCAGTTGTCCATGTCATCCTCATCATATTCAAGGATGTTGTAAAAATTTTCTAAAGACAACTCCTTAAAAATATCAACTTGTTCATCGAAGGCTTTCTTGGTTAAGAACAAGGAGTTGAGGATTAATTTGGGGTCTTGTACCTCATTGGTACTTCCGGCTAAGTCTATTTTGGCCATCTTTCTAAATAATTATTCTTTCTTTGATACGGCTTGTCAACATGATAGGACAATGAAATGTAGGTTCTTAACTTTCTCTTTCTAGCATGCATTTAATTGTTTGATCATGTTTGGGGAGGGGAGATCTTATTCTCTTCTTCTCATTTATGTCATGTTGGTGACTTTGATGCCAAAAGGGACGACCGCGTCTAGATAGAAACCTTCTTCATTTTTTAAATCCCCCTACAAATATTCTTGGAGGGCATGTGCCCTAGTACCAAAGGAATTTATACTTTTTTATGTTTCCCAAACTTTAGTAATTAGCTCCATTATTTTCTTGATATTCTTCTCCACATAGACTCTACACGATGTGAGGAGCCTGGAGGATCCTTTTAACTTAGGTGCAGGGGTTCTAGGCATGATTATTTCTAAAGGACTCAAAATAAATGGGATAGGAATCAATGCTTCCTCCAATTCCTTGATTTGTTCCTTCAATTTGACATTCTCCACCTCAAGGACTCCAATGGAATCATCAAGAGAATCTCCAGTTGCTCGGTGAATTTGAGGTATTTGGGATGGATGCATGTTCCTAAGGTTAATATTTGAACGATATTTCCCTTTCTTATTTCTTACATCTCTCTTTTCAATAATTAAATTTATAGATTCACTGCGAAAACAACGCTCTGGAATACGAAGGATTAATCTTCATCAAAAATCTCAGTCTCAGCTATTTTCATTAGGGGATTATGGTGGATCGTGTCCTTGGGCTGATCACCATTGGGGAATACATTTTCGAGATCAGTCTCAAGTTTGATGTCTTCTAGGGAGAAGACATGTATATCACTTTCAACTCTAGGATCTTCCACTTCTTGCAGAACATTTTTTCTCTTCTTCCTCACGGGAAGCTTGTGAGAACTATCAATTTTACCTGGAGAAGAGTTATTGTATCCTCCTCCTTTTTACGAATTGTGGGTTTCTTTATTACTGGGGTGGGCCATTGGAGCGATGCTCTAGGATGTCGTACTCTTTGGAGTAACAGCTAAGGATTGGACACTCTTCTCACTGGGGAATTTTCCCTATTGTTTGTACAATTCATTGGTTCTTTTCAATGTCTCTAGGTCACCAGCGTCAAGAGTAGTAGTGTTCTCATCATTGTCTCTATCTTCGTTCAGGAGTGTATGGATAAAATAATTTCTGAAGACAACTGCTAGTAAATGCTCTAGAAAAATCCCATTAGGGTCAAACCCTCTCAGTCTTTCATCATATATTAGGTTCAAGTTGTTTAAATGGCCTGTGAATTCGTCAATCTTATTGACATTCTTGAACATGAAGTCCCTAACTTTTCAAGGTAGAGGAATGAACTTCTTTTTTCTCTTCTCATGGGAAAAATGCAACCAATTGTTGTATTGCCTTACTATTTTTGTAACAACATTCTATCCATAATGTGACATGGAAGGAAGCATGATTTTCATTGGAGCCAAAAATCATTATTACATTGTAATTCTCCATTTGTTCAAGTGTCCCCTTCCTGTCCAAAAACTTGGTTTTCTGGTCAGACATCTGGGGAGCATCCTTTTCTAACAATGAATCTTTGAAAACTGAGACAGAGTTATTAAAAACCTCATGAAAACAATGGTAGGCCTTGTGCCACCATAAGTCCTGGTACCATAAGGTTACTGGGTCGAATTCACAATTTACCTTCTTGGGCACAAACATTTTTGGAAATGGACAGTAATGCGCTATCAAGAAAACCAAGTAGGATGACATATAAAATTTCTTCTCCTATTTGAATCATGAAAATTGGGAATAGCTTTCAATGGAAATAAAATTCCCTCAATAAAAAATGGGTTGTTCCTTGACCATGAAATAAAAAATATAAAGAATCATGCAGGAAATGCTTGTTGTGGACTCCTATCCCATTATCCTTGTAAATAGCCAGACAATTTCCTGGAATGGATTTCTAAACGAACTAACTTGCAACCTTGTGATATCTTCAAGAACTATCATCGGGTCTTCCAAGAACTCAGGTAAGAGGTCCAACCTATTATCATGATTTTTTAGGAACTCCTTGCACTCTTATCCTCTGAAGGTCAATGTTGGCTCCAACAATCTTAACATCTTGTGGAAGACCTGAGGTGAAAAACAAACAAGAGAGTGGTCGTGCAGTGGAATAATTCTTTGGCTTGAAATTTATCTCTCAACGCACCAAGAGACGACCTCCTTACAGTCAAAGACTTCAGGGACACAACCTGGATGTGAAATTCCAGAGGTCCAAATTAGTTCGTTCTGGGCAGAAGGGGATGAGTAGTAAGAATATGACATGGACCACTGGAAGTTCTGGTCCTCACTCTCGAAGATGTTCACTATATCTCCATAGAACTAATGTCGAGTTGCTTCCATAAGTTGACGAGAACATTCGTTTTCTCCAAAGGATGTTTGAAATGAACACTCAGAAGGGATAATATAACTCTCCGCAAATATTGGTTTAATGTGTGTGAATGGGAGATCTCCTCGAGCCTTTTTCTCATTAATGAAAATATCTATGGTTCCTACATGATTAGATGTTAGCATTACAGCTTACTAATTACATACTTAGAAAGAAGTTTGAAGGTGGAAGGGATGACTATTGTGTTGGTTTTGTCACTTGGGTGAGAAAAACAACAACACTTGCATGTCTAGATGAGCCTTCTAGACAAGAAAGAAGTTTGTGAGTGGGTTAAACAATATAAAGACATGTATAAAAAAAGAAATAAACTAAAACAACTAAGAAATAAATATTAGAATGCATGAGAAACTTAGAACCATGAAAATCAATCAAATAACCAACATAATGCTACCAATGGATCACTATATTAGTAGGCAAAACACCGTAGAGAAAAATAAGGACTTATGAGTCCCCTCTTCCTGCTTGGGAGGGCTCTTGAGTTCCCTAATGGAGAGCTCTTCATACAATGGAAGAAAATGGAAAATGGTGAAGAACAAAAATGATTATTCCCTTAAGAGGTGAGTAGAATGGCCTATTGCAATGGTGCTTGAAGGCTCCAAAGAGAAAATAAGATTCTCAAGGGAGAATTCTTGCAACATAACAATACAATGAAGATCTTGGGTTCTTAGTGCACCCATGGCTCTTATTTATAGAATTTATTCAAGGAAAAATGTAATTGGTTCCTGGTGTGAACAAGGGTCCTTTTAGGTCACCCTCTAGTCCTTGACCAACCTCCCATTCATATTTCGCTCATATATTGATCCGAAATCGGATCCAGAAGCTTGAAAGGGATTGAAAAATGCTCAAAACTGAAAGTGCTCAGAATGCGATGAAACCAGTGCCATTGCGTCCATCTCGTCTTCCTGATTTCGACAGTATATTTACTTCGTCAAACGGGCTCCGTATGAGGAAGATATCACATTCTGTCCAAAAATCCAAACAGGTAAAAAAAGGGATGACTGTACAATCCGTACAGTCCACGTGGCATGTTGACTATGAAGACCATACGGTCCATACAGCTGACGTGGTAGTTCCATAAGGCAACACGTGGAAGCTCTAGGAGGTGACACGTGTCAGGAAGATTTGGACGTACGGGCATACAGTTGGACCAATCCATGGGTGACACGTGTCACCATTGTAAGGGTGACACATGGTACGGATGATGTCAGCAGTTGACGTGGTAGGCTAATAGGGTAGACACACAAGCTGACAGGTGGAAGTATGACAGATGATGTGGCAAGCACGTGGGCTAATCAACAATCGACACGTAGTGTATTTTGGTTGGTTGTAAAGGTGCCACATGGCCCAGTCATGGGCTGCCACGTGGCACCCCGTGGTTGGTTCGTTAGTTATATGTAAAATTGGTATGGGTTTAATGGGAGTCGAACCGGTGACCTCCCATAGTGCAACGGACTGGCAGGGCTGGGCTAACCGCCCGCCCGGCCGATGATTCTTGTTAACTATACGACCAAAAATATATTTAAGTTTTGTTTAAGGCTTGTGCAACGGAGAAAAGGGTCAGGGCTTAGCCCCAGCCCTCGGCGCAACATATGACATGACCATACAACAGGACCAGGAGAATGGGGATGTATGCGATGGGGACTAGCCACGGTTCCATGCATAACCGCTTCCATGTGACCCGGAGCCGACCCGACGGGAGCGCGCGCGGTTACAACAGTTAAACCATGGGCCTATGAAAACGCCAAGAGACATAGAGCTGGAGCGGAGGAAAGGGGCTAGCGCATGGGCGCGTGGCCACATGGCCGCCTCCATATGACCAGAGCACAAGTTTTGTGGGGATGTGCCCATTTTTTATAACAAAGTGGGTTTTATGCCTAATTTTTGGCTTTTAGTTGTTATTCAGCCTATTTTTAGTTGATTTTCTCTATTTTTGGGAGATATTGGGCATTTTTGGAGCCCAAATTTTTGGAGGAAGTTGGAGATGAGCAACCAACTTCAAAGCTATATAAACCAGGCCTGTTTGAGGCCATAGGGGGCAGTCAGAGCAGAGTTATGCTGAGGAGAAGCCAAGCCAAAGACATTTTGTTGCAGGGAAGATATTGAGGAGCAAACGCTATCGGGTCATTTATGGGAGCTCCGGACGTTCGTTTTGCATGTCGTTTTCTTTGCAGGGTTCTAGAGATCTAGACGAACATGACCAGATCAGTCTTGTATCCATTTGGCATTGAAGCGATGTAATTTTGAGATTTTTTTGAACAAAAATAAAGAAGCCTCCCCCACAGAGACAAAGGCCCGGAGACGTAGGCAAAGTTGTGCCGAACTCCGTTATCAATCTGCGTGTTATGGTTTGCTATCTATTATTTCATTTCAGATCTGCACATATGTATATGGCTGTCATAATTCCTCTTCTTTCCTCATTCTTTCACTAAGTTTTCTCAAATGGTTAATTAACGCATGCTATATTAAAACTCAACCATAGTCATTAAAATATCTGACGGATCAAGTGGTATCAGAGCTAGTTGACATTTGGATTTGAGTTTTGCATGTTAACCAGGGAAAAGCTACAGTGTGGTGAACGTGATCTTGTTGCAGAGAATCCATTAATTGGATTGAGAAAAAGAGCTTCTCACAGCGAGAAGATGGCATCAAAAGAAGGGATTTCTCAAGATGAGAAAGAGTTCTGAAAAACATTCCATGCTATGTCGGAGATGGTAACATTTTTGTACGAGGATTACCTAGAACGAAAGAGACCAGTTTTGGGTGGATCTTCAAAAGGAAAAAGTGAAGAGGAAGAGGACCATCCTCACATTCCTCCTTCACCTCCATCAACACCTCCTTCTTCTCCTTCTTCTTCAAGTTCAAGTTCTAAATCTAATGAGAAGAAAAATGTTCATAAGAATAAAAGTGAAATTCCATTGTTGAAACTTGATGTAAAATTTGAGTTGCCCATATATGATGGTGAAGTAAATGTAGAAAAAATTGATAAATGGATCAGGTAGATGGAGGTATACTGTAGTGTGCAACAGATCAAGGATGAGGCCACTCAAATTAAGTTGGTATCTTTGACACTTGTAGGTACAACTCTTATCTGGTGGCAAAGCAAGCTGCAAAAAGGAACACAAAATGTGGGTAATGTATTTCCATCATGGAAGACTTTCATTTCTGCACTTAGGAAACAATTATGTCCTTTGGGTTATAAGGAAAAATCAATAATTGAATGGGAATCTTTAAAACTAAGAAAAGGACAAACAGTGCAAGAATACACCGATGGATTTAGAAAAATGGCATTAATGTTAGACATTCCTTTGAAAACACAAGAAACTCTTATGAAGTATATAGGAGGTTTGCCTGTGCATATTAGAAACATTGTTTTCATGTTTGAACCCACTAACCTTGATGAGGTTTCTATTCAAGCTACATATATTGAAGCAGGGAAAGCAGGTGTGTCAGGGGAATCGTCATCTTCAAGGAAATAAGATAAGAGGAAAAGGCATGGCAATGGAAAGAATGCAAATGCAGTGACAAGGAAGGAAGGAAAGCCCTCTTGCAAGCATTGCAAGAAAGAGGGACATGATGAGGACAGATGTTGGTAGTTGCATCCTGAGAAGAGGCCAAAGTGGTTCAAAGAAAAGAAGGGAACACAAACAGTGGAAATGACATCAAAACCCATAGACTTGGGATTGGATTCAGGTGATGAGTCAAATATTTCATTGGTTGGTATGACAAGTAAATTTGGTGAAGACATTGATTGTAGAAGCAAGTTGTTTCATATAAGGGTAATCACGCGACACACTAAGATAGACACATTAATCGACAGTGGATCTCAATCTAATCTAATCTCAGAAGAATTGGTTAAGCAATTGGGATTAACAACACAAACTCATCATAAGCCTTACACACTTAAATGGATAAGCAATCATCATCAGATGCACATAACAAAATAGTGCACAATAAAATTTGTAATTTCATCTAAGTATGTGGATGAAGTAACTTGTGATGTTGTGTCGTTAAGAGAATGTGGAATGGTCTTAGGTAGCCCATATTTATATGATCGTAAGGAAATCTTCTACATGAAAAAGAATCAATATCAATTCACTAAAGCAGGTCATGATTATGTGGTTCATGCTCATCGTGTTAAAGAAAATACAACACTTCAAACAATGGAAAAATTAAAGAAGGCAGTGCAAGCAAGCAACAAACCAATAATTGTTTCAAATGAAGTAATTGATCTTAAGCAAGAACAAGATATGGTTGTTGAATGGGAAATCAATCATAAGTTTCTTCAAGATAAGCTCATGTCGTGCATATATTTCAAGTATATCAGTTCATTTGCAGTCGTCTTTTTGATGCTGTCATTAGCAATGTTTTCTACATGGATGATAGTGGCTTCAGTAAGATGTAACAGGGTTCAAATGGCTAACAATATATTGTCAGTTGTCATGATTTTGTTACAGTTGATCTTGATGAGACAGGTGCACAGGATAGAGTTCAAAGATAGAGAGAAAGTCGGGTGGCCTATCCAGAGCTTGTTGACTGGTCAGTAACCTTTTGGGGACCAAAAGGTCTTTTTATGGGGAGGTGTGATCCGAAATCGGATCCAGAACCCTCACAAGGCTTGAAAAATGATCAAAAATGAAAGTGCTCGGAATGCGATGAAACTAGTGTCATTGCGTCCATCTCGTCTTCCTAATTCCGATGGTATATTTACTTCATCAAACGGGCTCTGTATGAGGAAGATATCGCATTCTGTCCGAAAAGCCAAACAGGTAAAAAAAGGGATGACTGTACAGTCCGTACAGTCCATGTGGCATGCTGACTGTGCAGACCGTACGGTCTGTATAGCTGACATGGAAGTTCTAGAAGGTGACACATGGCAGCTCTAGGAGGTGACATGTGTCAGGAAGATTTGGATGTACGGGCATACAGCTGGACCAATCCAGGGGTGACACATGTCACCACTATAAGGGTGACACGTGGCATAGATGACGTCAGCAGCTGACGTGGCAGGCTGACAGGGCAGACACACAAGCTGACAGGTGGCAGTACGACAGATGACATGGAAAGCACGTGGGCTAATCA
Organism: Picea glauca; assembly: GCA_000966675.3. Classification (NCBI taxonomy): domain Eukaryota; kingdom Viridiplantae; phylum Streptophyta; class Pinopsida; order Pinales; family Pinaceae; genus Picea; species Picea glauca. The sequence continues at coordinate 479,623 of JZKD02S2164842.1, forward strand.
GCAATCGACATGTGGCATATTTTGGTTGGTTGTAAAGGTGCCACGTGGCCCAGTCATGGGCTGCAACGTGGCACCCCGTGGTTGGTTCATTGGTTATATGTAAAATCGGTATGGGTTTAACAGGAGTCGAACCAGCAACCTACCATAGCGTAATGGACTGGAAGGGCTGGGCTAACCGCCTGTCCGGCCGGTGATTCTTGTTAACTATACGACCGAAAATATATTTAAGTTTTTTTTAAGGTTTGTGCGGCGGAGAAAAGGGTCGGGGCTTAGCCCCAGCCCTCGGCGTAACATATGACGTGACCATATGACAGGACCAGGAGTGCGGGGATGTATGCAATGGGGATCAGCCACGGTTCCATGCATAACCGCTGCCATGTGACCCAAAGCCGACCCGACGGGAGCGCGCGTGGTTACAACAGTTAAACCGTGGGCCTATGCAAACCCCAAGAGACCCGTAGCTGGAGCGGAAGAAAGGGGCCAGCGCATGGGCGCGTGGCCACATGGCCGCCTCCATATGACCAGAGAACAAGTTTTGGGGGGCTGCACCTGATTTTTATAACAAAGTGGGTTTTATGCCTAATTTTTGGCTTTTAGTTGTTATTCAACCTATTTTTATTTGATTTTCTCTATTTTTGGGAGATATTGGGCATTTTTGGAGCCCAAATTTTTGGAGGAAGTTGGAGATGAGCAACCAACTTCAAAGCTATATAAACCAGGCCTGTTTGAGGCCATGGGGGGTAGTCAGAGCAGAGTTATGCTGAGGAGAAGCCAAGCCAAATACATTTTGTTGCAGGGAAGATATTGAGGAGCAGACGTTGTCGGGTCATTTCTGGGAGCTCCAGACGTCCGTTTTGCGTGCCATTTTCTTTGCAGGGTTCTAGAGATCTGGACGAACATGACTAGATTAGTCTTGTAGCCATTTGGCATTGTAGCGATATAATTTTGAGATTTTTTTGAATAGAAATAAAGAATCCTCCCCCATAGAGACAAAGACCCGGAGACGTAGGCAAAGTTGTGCCGAACTCCGTTATCAATCTGCATGTTATGGTTTGTTGTCTATTATTTCATTTCAGATCTGCACATATGTATATGGCTGTCATAATTCCTCTTCTTTCCTCATTCTTTTACTAAGTTTTCTCAAATGGTTAATTAATGCATGCAAAATTAAAACTCAACCATAGTCATTAAAAGATCCGACGGATCAGATATGAGGGTCAAATCGTGTTGGGAGATGGTCCATAAGTAGTTGAGGGGAAAACAAGATCCATAAATGCGTCATTCATAGAAGTGCATTAATTTTTTCATACACAGTTGTGCACATCACACATTGTGCGCTTTGAGGGCTTTGTTGGCTCGTGCACACTGCGCACTGTGCGCACGCTTCCTTTGGTGAATTTACGCATGTCATTTTTTAACCCAATTTTATAATTGTTTTCCTTTTGAATTCATTTCAGTGTTGTAGGTGGACTAATTGTTATTGGAATTGTTTTTTTTGGCACAGGGGAAGACCCGGTGTTGAATGCTTCGACAACACACTAACAAAACCCTAACTACCGACCCTTTCGGCAACACCTGCGAAGCAGATGAAGTCTCACCTGAGGTAAAGGTAGGGGGGGTTGTAGGACTCAAGTGTTTACAACCTAGATGGGACATAGATCTGTGATCACAATAATTAACAGAACACTTAGCAGTTAATATTCATTAGTCTTTAACCCTTTATTCACATTGCAAGTAAAACCCAAATTACAGAACAATGCAATATTCAATAAGATCTAACACATCCAAGCACTTAGCACATAGAAATAGATCAGATATAGCATTCATTCATATCACTAAGAACTAAGCTACTACATCATATGTATCGAACATACATAAATATTCATCACTAAGCATAAATCACGTCTATAACACAAAGAAATCACAACACATGATATACGTGGTTCACCCCGGGCGTGGGGCTACGTCCACCAACTCTTAATATTCTTTATTATCTTATTTCAATCTTATTACATGAACACAACCACAAAACCGACTCCGCATAGGACAAGAGATCTACACGCACTTTTCCATATCCTCCTTCCCCGAGTTTGGCACAGCACAGAGCCTTCTTACAATCACTTGCACTTAGCTCTGCAAGTTCTCAACACATAGTATGCATGGAGCCTTTACAACTAATCACACTTAGAAACATTTACATATCTTTCACAAAGCTAAATTAGGTCATTTCTTATCTTCTTTAAATATTCTTACATGCACATAGCCTCAAAACCCACTCTGCATAGGACAGGAGATCTACGCGCACTTCGCCAGATCCTCCTTCCCCAAGTTTGTTACATCACAGAGCCTTCTTACAATCACTTGCACTTAGCTCTACAAGTTCTCAACACACACTATGCACAAAGCATTCACAACTATTTGCACTTAGCTCATTGTCTTACAACTGACCCCTTCTTACATCGTCTAGCTACTTATTTATACATTACAAAAGGGGCCTAAACATGGGTAAGAACCATAGGCTGACATCCCATACCCATTACATAAACCCTGAACCCAAAAATACCACAAAAGGGGTGATATACTGTGATCTCCACTTCGCCTGGGCGCTCTGTCTTTGACCATCCTGTCGAAGTCCCAAAAATGGTCAAACACGACTAAGGTTCTCCAAAAATTGGTTGAGGGCCAATAGGCCCCCAACACTCACCTGTGACTTGTACCGAGTCACTCTGATATGGGAAACTCAGATTTGAAGGCCTCAAGCTTGGCTCAAGCTGCCTTGGCTTGCTACTTCGCCAAGGCCTCCTACTCGATGAATTCCTGAATGACTATCTCAATAATAGGTCCTTCCAAGAACTGTTCCATTGTGGTGAGCATTTATTCCAGCTGTGCACCTTTTCCCTCAATCTCCTCAAAAAGTGTGCAGTATTCGTCCTATACCAGTTGAAGTCTCTGGGTCACTTCCATGACTTTACTCTAGATGGCATGGACTTGCTTCTGAACTGCGCATTATTATTGTGACCTTTTCATCTTCTCAATCGTTAACAGTAGCTTCAACTGTTTCTTTATTGTTGCTGCATGTTTCTTGGCTTCCTGGAGCTATGACTCCAATGTCATTAGTTCTGAGTCCTCTACAAGGCACTCATAGGTATACACACTTCAATTTATTAATTTCTTGCGTTCTAAGGCCAATGCCTTGATTCTTTCTACTGCACTCCGAGTAGTTTCTTCCCTCTGATATCGTACTTCCTGCAGAGTGCTTGGAACTGCTTGTAATTCTAGTTCTTCTACTCTTTCTTGGAGCCGTTCAATGGATTCAGTGAGATTCCCCACTTGGCTCTCAGTTGTTTCCTCTTCCATCTATGCCAGGCCCAACACATATCAAATTTATCTAGTGACTACTTCTTTAAATCCAATCTGCTCCACGAGCAGCTGTTCTTTTTCCTTCTGGATATGCGCTTTATCCTCTGCAAAATTCACCTAGAGGTCATCTTTCTCTTACTATGAAATCTGACATTGCTCTAAAGATTTATCCTTTTATTTATTTAATGCCTCTATGGCCTTCTCCGTTTCCTCCTGGACCTGAAGAAGGTGAGCCTCTATTGAATCTGCTAATCTGCGTAGCTGGGAAGGCTCATGTCCTACTCTATGCCCCCTGATGAAAACGACGCAGTAGACACTGCATGGCTCAAATAAAGATCCTGTTGTACCCCTTTGAGATCTGCCTCAATCCTGTCAAACATTTTCTCATGTTTGTCTTCACTTTGCTGCAAAATGTGCTCTAAGGTATTTGATACAGCGACGATCATGAGGTCAATATCATCCACCGTGAGCAGAGTCTGTAATGGAGGTTTATTGGCTCGTGAATTATAACACACTGAGGGTTTCTTTGGGGAAACCTTTCTTTTCTTTGATGTCTTGGCCTCTGTAAGGGGATCTTTAAGGTAGTGTTACTTTGCCTTGTTCCTGCTTGTCTTCTTTCCCTTCATCCTCTTCTTTTTCTACTTCATCATCTCCTCCCCCTTCAGGTGAATCTGGTGTAGTCTCCTCTGATGCACTATGCATTTCCTGTACTTCTTCCTTCTTCTTCCTCTTACTGCTGCTGGGTCCATCATACTCTTCATGGGTGACTACAGGACTTTCGATGAGTTTAGGGTCAGAGATTTCTGTCTGTTCGACTAGTACAAGGAATTCCATAGGCCATTCCTTGTTTATTTCCTCCATATCTTCCTCTGTGAGTTTGTAATAGGACTGGAGCTCTTCCTTGTGTTCGTGTCCATGCGCACTGATGTAAATGAAGTGCCTATCTGCATGGAACTTCGCTATTGGCCTGAACCTATGAAGTGTATTCAACGTCATGTGAGGGAAGGATCCAATGGCCCTCTTCAGCTGCAAGTAGTAGGTGTCAAACACCACATTGGACTGCCATTGCTTCTCCATGTCACTCGAATACCATAGGGTAGTGAACCTTGTGACTAGTGGTTCATATGGATCGAATTTAGGGATGGTGTCTCCTTCCGGCATCTCCCAAGCGATGAAGACAATGAGAATTAGAAACCAGCTGAAGTGAAACTCATAGCCCTGGTCTTACGCTTAACGAAAATATTTCTCCAAATAGTTGACGAGGTAGCTCACCTAGTTCATTTTCATTCCTTCAACACATTTTCCTGCAAGGTCAATGAAAAACTCCATGACCTGCATTGGTCTATTCTTCCTAATAAGCTTGTGTGCTATCATCTGATAAGCTAGGCACATTATGCCATTTTGGATGGAGGTTACCTTGTAGCCTCACTTCCCTTTCTCCACATCACCATATGTATCTTTTATTCATTGCACCAGGGTGTGGTTTACAACCTTCCTTGGGTAAAAATCCTGAGGTTCTGGTACTTGAACGCTCAATCCAGTGATCCGGTGGATCAATGCCGGATCTACGATGATGAATCTATCCAACCAAAGGTAACCTCCATAGTAGCATGATAGGAGGAGTTTAACACACACGTTAACCTCCTAATGTCTTCTAAAGTGTGGTATCTTCATCACATTGAGGATTGTTGATCTTGCGAGGTCCATGGTACACAAATGGGGGATTATCTTTGATTTCTTTCCCACTTTCTTTATCAAGTACTTATGTGGTGTGAGAATTACATAATTCTTGCAGCCTCCCAAGTTGAAATCGTTGATCTTTAGCATCATAATCTGTCCCAATTGTAGTCCAACTGCGCGTATCCCCTTCGAGAGGTACGCAGTGATCAGTGTATAGTCGAAGTCCCATAGGACGCTGTCACAACTAACCGCGCCATCTAGAGGCAGGATATAGCCAGGAAGGACTGAAGGGATGAGCTTTGCATTCTTCAAGTCGTCGTGATGCATGCTCTGTTTCTTTGTCGCAGTTCAGGATGGCCCAGATCGACGTGCAGTTGATGGGAAGGCTTGCAATCCTCGCATTGATGAGGCATGTGATCCTGTTGACATGACATTCTCTGCCATGAGGTCAATCAAAATCTCTTCGACGAATTTCTCTATTGCACTAAGTTCGCTCGACATGCGCTCTCATGATCAAATGATTCAGATAGGTGGACAAACTCTCAAGGTAAGAAGAATAGGTGGTGAGGTCTTGTCACATACCCACTACCTCAATCCAATTTTCATTGATTTCTTCTGAATCAGAACCCCCGAATTACCTACGGAGGCCTAGCGTAAGCTATATATTTCTCTCTCTCTCATGTGATCACGGGCCGTGATCACAGGTCAAATAATCATGGTGCATCTTTGTATTTCGTGCCTTGGCGCTACAGGAATGTCGAATCGTTCGACATTGCAACCATCGAACCTTGATAGGGATAGCGACCATCCAATAGGGACAAATCCCTACAGGGTTAGCAAATGTTAAATAGGAACAAATCCCAACAGGGCTAGAGAAAAACCAATGAGAACAGGCCCCGTCGCATGGTTAAGTGGAGTACAGGTGGCAGAGGGGAAATGTGACACGGTAGTTGACAGGACAGGAGGGGGCCACCACTTCACATGCCATGCTATTCTAGACCCCCCCCCCCATTAAAGGAAGAATGGAAAGGGGGGTCCGGAATTCACCTAAGCACCGTTGATCAAGGTGAATTAATCTCAACCGTTCGAGAGTTACACGTTCGATTCCGGAAACCCCCCCCCACTGCTAAAGACAGAATAGCAGGGAGCCTCCGGAATGAAACCTCAGCCGTAGATCTGAGCGGGTGGACTTTGGCCATCCAGATCTTCTCGTTACTTACCTTAATGCGCATTCATGCCCCAGCTTAAAGCCGACATCTCTTCCTCACATCTGACGGTCGTTACAGACCCTAAGATCCTCCGAAAGAATCTCGTCCTTTCATTGGGATTTATCATCACAAGAGTCCGAACTCTCGATTACGGGACTCTCGAATTCTCGATCCCCGGTTTCCTGATGTGGTTAATATTTCGACACGTAGCCTCCGTAAATCGGATGGTCCAGATCTGTCCCGGGATTTCCACTATGGAAAGTCTCGATCTCGTCACCAAGACTCTCGATTCCACAATTCTTGATTTTCTGAAATGGGATATCTCACGACACATGGTCTCTGTCATTCAGAAGGTCTAGATCTATTTTGGGGCTTTCGCCCCTATTCACTGGGGGTTTAACCCACAGGTAACTCCTGACAGATCCAACGACTATCGGGTTTTCCAGCCGAGATCTGACGGCTCAGATTGGTTCCTACCTATGCATTCTTCAACGACTCCTTGGACATAGAAATATTGATGGTACAGATACTCCCATGGACCTTGGGGATCTACGGTCCTGATTTTCTTCACTATCCATGAAGACATAGAGAAACCAAGTGGTAAGGCGTTTAACACCCTACTTTCTCCTACCAATCTAACGGTCGTGTGTGACCACAGATTTCTCGACAAAATCTCGTCTGTCGTTCAACACCTATTCAGGGTTAAGGCACTTAACAATCAATCTTGGGTTTTCAAGAGGATCGTTCCTCCTCGTGTAGGGTTACTAAGGCCTTGCACCTTCACATTCTCTTTCTCGGTTCTTGATGGGATTTTCAAGGAGGGTATCTCTATGGGGAGGTTTACCCAGGGTACTATCTGAGGCATATACGGGTACCTTTCTCCCACGAATCAGACATGTAGTCTGAATTAGGTCGGTAAGAATATAAATAGTGATTTAAGAAGACATAATCCATACGTATTCTTTCCATTATAAACATGCATCTACCAATATTGATCAAAACACCATACAGACATTCTTACTCTGGAATAATTCACCATTTCACAGCTTATAAACATAAATGTCAGGATAAATATATATTTCAAGATTCTAGAGACAAAACACTTATCAGAAATAACACCATGGGTTATGCAACTCCTTAGAGGGGTGCTCGTTTCCACCCAACCGTAGGCTCAACGACTCCCAGCGGATTTACCACTAGACACCCCCGAGCTGAGACCACGATGCTGTGAGACTGCGTCTCTATTTTCCAGTGACCAGGAGTGGAGGTTACTCTCCTTCCTCTCTACTATCACTCACTCTGCATATTGCCAGAGTTCTCCTCCTCCCCTTGCGTCTACCCCCCAATCACTTCTACCCCACGCCTTATCCTCTTGCAAGGTTGTGTGTGGCGCGATTTCCCTCACGCTGGTTAGGACTGACAGCTCTACAGATGGAAAATTCACCTCCCATCCCTCATTAATTCCTAAGGACCCATCTACCTACCAGCCTGCGAGACATTTAATTCGGGGCCAGCGAGCCGCTTTTGGTTCTTCGGGCCAGTGAAGTCCAAATACGGTATTAATTCTCGGTGGAAGTTAACGCCACCTTTCCAGGTGCCTTCCACCACCATCATGGTCTCTTTTTATGCACATCCCCTCTCAACAGTCCTGCAATATAAATTCATAATATTATTCACATTCATCGACCTTTTCCACAAGGTCCATTCACATCACATATTCACATTTCTGAGTTTGCCACAGTTCTGGCCAGTCCAGTTATTTTTAAAAACTTGGGGAAACAAGGTGTTACAATTCCCTCCCCCTTAAAGGAACATCGTCCTCGATGTTATTATCTTTTAACATGAATTGCATGTATAGAAGTAAACAAAATTGGATATGCATGTCTCATGGCATCCTCCATTTCCCATGTATCCTCATCTGGGCCAAAATGTCTCCACTGCACCTTTACCCGTGAAATGGTTCGGTTCCGAAGCGGGGTTTCCTTTTGGTCCAATATGCATTGGGGTTCTGGTAGAAATTCTCCCTCCGGTTCCACCTGGATCACAAACCAGTCAATTATATGATTAGCATCATGTACATATTTCTTCA
>JZKD02S2164842.1:495443-508310 GCA_000966675.3 Picea glauca
CCACGCAGTAATTGTGGATTTACCCTCTAAGGCTTCCACGCAGTAATTGTGGATTTACCTTCCAAGGAGCCCGAGTGAGTTTGACCAATGTCTGCTCCAGGTACAGTGAGACTTCCTGTCACCGTCACCATGTGTAAGAACCTAAATATTATGGCCACTAAGGTTACCAATTCGCAGTCAGCCCCTGGGCGGGAACAATCGACAGTTCAATCCGAACGTAAGGGCAGGGTATCAAGCCTGAAACCAACTAAGAAGCTTCCACGCAGTAATTGTGGATTTACCTCAAAGTGATCCCCATAATACGATCTTACCACCACACTCAGTTAAACCATAGAGGGTTAGTCCCTGTATCTCTCCCGAATGCAACCTCGTGCGTAACCCCTGTGTGAGAGGGGGGTCCCAGGCAGACTTATACGATAACTGGATTTACTCTCCCTAACTCAGGATGCTAATGTTTGTTTTGACAACTTTGGAGAGTTATGCTCACAGCCTGATCCAAAGTACTACACCTATTCTATTGTTGGTGGAGGATTCTAGCAAAGAAAAGTTCTAGATAAATTTAAATTAGCGTTGATTTTTGTGGCTGTTCTTTACGCAAAAGGGGTGCATGGAAGTGAAACAAATGGAATTATGACTCAGACCCAAAAAATGCATCGAGCATGATAAGCAGTCATTTCCTTTCGATGAACATCTAGCTAAGGAAGAGAGAAAGTTATTTCACTAACAAACACAACTACGAATGCTCTCAAACAATTCTTTTTCTCAATCAAATCCTGATGTAATGAAAACTTTTTAAATGCCTTCTAATATGCTCAATCAATCATGAAGATATTCTTTATTGTTTGCGTATGGATGACGATCAATGCAATACAATGCTTATCTTTGCTAATTATCTTTTTGGTATGAATGAGAACCAAACTAGCATAATCAAAGATCACACAAACAATACACCCTTCGTAGTAATCAAAACGAAAAGATGAAAGAAAAGAAACAATCAAAGAAAAGCAAACTTCACACCCAAAAACAAGAGTTGAAGAACAATGATTTCGACTGAAATCAAGATAAAGAGGCCTGTAGGCCTTTGATGGCCTTCACCATGGTTTTACTCAACTGAAGAGAAAAGAAAAGAAATGCATAGGTTTCAAGCTTCACTCAACAGGAAAACTCAATGAAAATAGGTGAAGAAGGCTACAAGATTCAATCAAAAAGGTGTTTGTTCTTCAAAAATACTGATGTCAAGATTAAAAAGGAAGAACAATTGACTCACCAGGTCACTCAACAACAGAAACACAGAGGCAAACCCTAAACAAGACAGTTCTGAAGGGTTTTTGGCCAAAAGGGGGCTGGCGCTCTGTTGCCAAAGGAAAAGAGTGTTATAGCGCTCCGTGTAAGGCTACTAGAAGCGTTGGTGCTATGATAACACTAGTTCAGGGGCGCTAGGGTCTAAAAGTCCCAGAAATGTAAAAAATTTTCAAAAATTGAGATCTGATTTTGACAAATATGCTGAATGTGACAAGGTAAGGAGTCAATCATCTCATGAAACTAATAAAAGAGGGATAAACCAGGTCTGAAACAATCAAGGGGCAGAACAAGGTCAATGAGGAGAAAAATCCAAACAAGAGGTTTCGATTCGAGGCTATCTCCCCAGTGGAGTCGCCAGTTTTTGTTGTAGGAAAATTTGCCTGTAGACAAGTAGATCGACCTCTAAGGCTTTACCTTAACCCTAGATAGAAAAATGCTTAACGCGGACACTGACTTCCTTTCCAATCTATCTAAACTAATGCATGAGAAGGAAGGATAACAGAAGTACCTTTTAATCGACGTTTGTCCCTGCACGCTCCGAGTTGTGCTCCAATCCTTTGCTCCTCGCTGAGCTCTGTAGACAAAACAAGATACGAACACTTCCTACTCTACTGACATTAGCTTGAAAACAGATCTATCAATGAATGACAAGTTCATGTAACATTAGACACAAACTAGAAAGAAATGGGCCAAGCGTGTCATATTAATGAGAATAACGATAGCAGTACTTACAATCGTAGATGTGAATGCGACAACTTCGTCAAGTCCTCTTCGTCTAACCCTTGCTTGAAAGATCCACAACCTGGATAACAACAGCTTCACTGATCACTCTCTTTTGGCTGATTGTAAGTTTCCTCCAAGATCATAAGTTTCTTATGTTCAGTTCTTCCCCCTTTCCACCATCATAGAGCTTTCTTATATAGGTTGGGAGGAGCCTAACCTCTTGAGTTATGTTTAGAACCAGTTGGGAACCATCTCCTTGGATCAGGGATCTTTTGATAGAACCAAGAATTCGAGCACAACTGCCTCCTAAACTCGCATGATTCTTCCCTTATTCTTCTCACCGGGCTAAGAATTCACCCAGAATAGGGATCGCTCCCTTAGAAGGGGCATCAGAGGGCTAGAACGCTCCTGAGAAGGTCAGGGGAAGCGCCAACGCTTCAAAACTGAGTAGCACTCCTAAAAAGGGGTGGAGAAGCTCTATAATGCTTCTGAGGCATCGTAGAGGGGCACCGACGCTCCTAAGGCTGTTTTAGAGAAGCGTTACCCCTCCAAACTCTTTACCAAGAAGCCCTTTCAGGTGTTAAGAGATGTTTGACTCCAGTGGACCAATTTTCTTCCTTCAAACCAAGTACATGAGATGTTTCAAGTGCCTCCTTAGTGTCGTTATCATGGTAGCATGATTCAACAACATTTACGACACTTTGTAACCAACTTGTGATACTTGTGACAAGTTGTAAGGGAGTTGCGACACTTGTGACAAATGAGAAGCATATGCGACACTTATCCGATTGAGTGATTTTGATGTGTAACAGTAGGTCGGATAAGCTCTGCAGTAAAATTGCATTAATTTCGGTTTTCTTTTCTTGTTCTTTCATCATCCTTTCATTTTCAGACTTGCATCTTTTCAATTCAACCATGAGACTCCTTATAGTCTCGGCTAGATCTGGAGGGGTTCCCATTGCTCTTCTTTCGTTAGAATCTTCGTCTCTATTGTGGGAGCCTTCTCCCATCTCTTGGTGAGGCACCATTCTCTGCATTTGTAAATTCCCGCGGCTGATCGTCCGCTTGGGTGAAAAGACAAACGTTGGTTATTAGTCAAGAGTTAAATACATTTTATAACCTGCGCATAAATTTATAACTCTTTCACATGCATACACAGTCGATTTCTCATTTCCAAGTTTTAATCTTGGACAAGAGAGTTAAGTTAGGGGGTTACTCCTCATAGGAGTGCTTCGAAAGGAGCTTATGCGCAACTCGTTCAAGAGCCCAATCAGGCCGAGTGTTGTAACCATGCTTTGATACCACTTTGTCACATACCCACTACCTCAATCCAATTTTCGTTGATTTCTGCTGAATCAGAACCCCGAAATTACCTACGGAGGCCTAGCGCAAGATATCTCTTTCTCTCTCTCTCTCATGTGATCACGGGTTGTGATCATAGGTCAAATAATCATGGTGCCTCTTTGTATTTCACACCTTGATGCTACAGGAATGTCAAATCATTCGACATTGCAACCGCTGACCCCGACAGGGCTAGCGACCGGCCAATAGGGACGAATCCCTACAGGGTTAGCAAATGGTCAATAGGAACAAATCCCAACAGGGCTAGAGAACAGCCAATGAGAACGGGCCCCATCACACGGTTAAGTGGAGTATAGGTGGCAGAGGGGAAATTCGACATGGTAGTCGATAGGATAGGAGGGGGGGCCCACTTCACACGCCATGCTATTCCAGACCCCCCCCCCATTAAAGGAAGAATGGTAAGGGGGGTCTAGAATTCACCTGAGCACCATTGATAAAGGTGAATTAATCTCAACCGTTCGAGAGTTGCATGTCTGATTCCAGACTCCCCCCCCCATCGCTAAAGGAAGAATAGCAGGGAGCCTCCAGAATGAAACCTCATCCATAGATTTGAGCGGGTGGACTTTGTCCATCCACATCTTCTCGTTACTTAACTTAATGCGCATTCACGCCCCAACTTAAAGTTGGCATCTCTTCCTCACATCTGACGGTCATTACAGACCCTGAGATCCTTCGAAATAATCTCGTCCTTTCATCAGTATTTATCATCATGAGAGTATAAACTCTCGATTACGGGACTCTCAAATTCTCAATCCCTAGTTTCCCTATGTGGTTAATATTTCGACACGTAGCCTCCGTAAATTGGATGGTCCAGATCTGTCCCAAGATTTCCACCATGGAAAGTCCCGATCTCTCGTCACCAGGACTCCCAATTCCGCAATTCCTCATTTTCCCGAAATGGGAGATCTCACGACACATGGTCTCCATTATTCAACTGGTCTAGATATATTTCAGGGCTTTCACCCCTATTCACTGGGGGTTTAACCCACGTGTAACTCCTGACAGATCCAATGGCTGTCGGCTTTTCCAGCTGAGATCTGATGGCTCAGATTGGTTCCTACCTGTGCATTCTTCCACGACTCCCTGGACGTAGAAAAATCGACGGTCTATATACTCCCATGGACCTTGGGGATCTACGGTCCCGATTTTCTTCGCTACCCATGAAGACACAGAGAAACCAAGTGGTAAGGCGTTTAACACCCTACTTTCTCCTACCAATCTAACGGTCGTGTGTGACCACAGATTTCCTGAAAGAATCTCGTCCGTTTTTCAACACCTATTTAGGGTTAATGCACTTAACACTCCATCTCGAGTTTTCAAGAGGATCATTCCTCCTCGTGAAGGGTTACTAAGGCCTTGCGCCTTCACATTCTCTTTCCTGGTTCTTGATGGGATTTTCAAGGAGGGTATCTCTATGGGGAGGTTTACCCAGGGTACTATTTGAGGCATATACGGGTACCTTTCTCCCATGAATCAGAAATGCAGTCTGAATTAGGTCAGTAAGCATAAAAATAGCGATTTAAGAAGACATAATCCATACATAGTCTTTCCATTATAAACATGCATCTACCAGTATTGATCAAAACACCATACATACATTCTTACTCTGGAATAATTCACCATTTCACAGCTTATAAACATAAATGTCAGGATAAATATATATTTCAAGATGCCAGAGGCAAAACACTTATCATAAATAACACCAGGGGTTATGCAACTGCTGAGAGGGGTGCTCATTTCCACCTAACCGTAGTCTCAACGACTCCCAGCGGATTTACCACTAGCCACCCCCGAGCTGAGACAATGATGTTGTGAGACTACGTCTCTATTTTCCAGTGACCAGGAGTGAAGGTTACTCTCCTTCCTCTCTGCTATCACTCACTCTGCATATTTCCATAGTGCTCCTCCTCCCCTCACATCTGCCCCCCAATCGCTTCTACCCCACGCCTTATCCTCTTTCGAGGTTGCATGTGGCATGATTTCCCTCGCGTTGGTCAGGCCTGACGGCTCTACGGATGGGTGGTTCACCTCCCCATCCCTCATTAATTCCCGAGGAGCCATCTACCTGCCAGCCTATGAGACATTTAATTCGGGGCCAGCGAGCCGCTTTTGGTTCTCCGGGCCAGTGAAGTCCAAATACGGTATTAATTCTCGGTGGAAGTTAACGCCACCTTTCTAGGTGCCTTCCACCGCCATCGTGGTATCTTTTTTTGCACATCCCCTCTCAGCAGTCCTACAATATAAATTCATAATATTATTCACATTCATCGACCTTTTCCACAAGGTCCATTCACATCACATATTCACATTTCTGCGTTTTCCACAGTTCTGGCCAGTCTAGTTATTTTTACAAACTAGGGGAAACAGGGTTTTATAGGTCTCAATAAGCATTACGTGAAAAAAATTAGTTCTCTGTGGGCTTGGATAATCACAATTTTCAAAAGTATCCTTGGTGCAACATTCAATAGGTTAAATAGACAATATCGTAACGGACTCCTCCAACGGGTAGGAATGCCTCAATCAATACAATTCCATCCATTATGGTGTGGTCCCAACGGTCCAATGGTGAACGTTCCAGCCATAACTGTGTTTCTATCTGTTCTGGGGCATCGTTCTAACAGTTAGGATGCCTGCAATGGTCATATTTCTTTGTCGTGGCAAAGTGTCGGTCGATGTTGTTCTGCTATTCCTACGAGGTTCAAGTTATGCAATCCTTCCTTCTTCGAAGTCCTCTTTGGGACCTCCTATAATTGTTCTATCTTTGATTTTTTCTTACTGAGCTTTCTTTCTTTCTTTCCGGTGATCTTCATCTCTAGACTCCTCTTTCCATTCTTGTTCTTATCCTTTCTTAGCATAGTAACTTCGCACTGCTGAGGGTCTTTCACAAAGTTCAAGGGTAATACTTTTTCTTTTACTGTTTCTAGAGTAGGTGCTTTTCTCTTCTGCATGGATAAGTTCTTTAAGCCTTCTTTCATTCTTTCGAATTCAACAGCCAGGTCTCTTCCCCTCAGTTGCTTTGACTTTTCCTCCTGTTCTTCTATTGACCACGTTATTCTCTTAGCCATGAAATCCCTTAATTCTTGTTTTTTCTGATTGATAGCTTCCTCTTCTTCTTTCCTTCAGATATGATCCCTCTCAATCCAAGTCCTTCCTAGGAAAAGTGCAAAAGGGGTGATGTCCTCAACAAACTTAATGACCTTGAATTCTTCTTATGTCGATGTTCCATGAGAACTCATAGGTACATGAGTAAGTCTTCCACATAGGGTTATCATATTTCCTTTAAACAATCCTATTCCTCCCAATGAAGGAACCATAGCAGGATTTCCTAAAATTTCCCAAGTACTTTCTGTAATGATATTAACCTATGTTTATGTGTCTAATACATAGTCTATGTTGAATTTTCCTATTCTTGTTTCGATTCTCTCTTTCTCTTTTAAGATCTCTGATAAACTGATGTCTCTGTGATTATTCATTGTTTCTTTCATCTGCAATAATATAGCCTCGGATTCTTTTTGGTTCTTTGGCATATTCTTAGTCTCTTGACCTTCCTCGTGTTTTTCTTGTCTCATGTTCATCTTCTCAACTTTAGAAATCATTATAGGTAAATCTAAAACTTCATGTCTAGTAGCTTTACAACAAAGGAAAATAGGACCTCTACCAGGGCATTCCTTAGCAAGATGTCCCGGTCTTCTGCAACTATAACGAAGGGTTAATCCTCTCTTTCTTTTAAATGATGCCCAACCTTTCCTGTACTGTGCAACGAGATAATAGTGATGGACCTGTAAAAACTTGTTTCTAGGATCATGCATCCACTTGTTAGTCCAAAAATTATTTCTATGCATAGGAATAACATATCTTTCACTATTTCTATCAGATCTATTCATATCACATCTTCTTTCTTCTAGTTGTGCCCTTGTTTTCATACTAGGATGAAATCTATCAAGAATACCTAGATCCATTCTTTCAAAAAAAAAAATTCCACTTATCCTACCTTTATCAGAGCACAAAGCTTTAAGATCTTACCTCTTTTCTTTAGATCAAACTTCTCTTCTTGGCACAAAACTTCACAATTCAAGTAGATTACTGCGCACTACAACAACAGATCTATGCACAAAGCTTTCGCTTTTCTTTAGTTCCTAGCAATCATAGTTTCATGTCCCGAAAACAGAACCATTTGTGGGCACAAAGGCAGACCTTGGGTTCAACACTTTGACAGATGAAGTCCCTTTCAGAAACACCTGTGAAGTAGATGAAGTCTCACCCGAGGTAGAGGTAGGGGGTTGCAGGACTCAAGTGTCTACAACCTACATGGGACACATATTTGTGATAAAAATACTTAACATATCACTTATCAGTTAATATTCATTAGTCTTTAACCCTTTATTCACATCGCAAGTAAAACCCGAATTACAGAACAACGCAATATTCAACAAGATCTAACACATCCAAGCACTTAACACATAGAAATAGATCATATCTATCATTCATTCATATCACTAAGCACTAAGCTACTACATCAGATGTATCTAACATACATAAAGATTCAGCACTAAGCATAAATCACTTATATAACACAAAGCAATCACAACATAAGATATACGTGGTTCACCCCTAGCGTGGGGCTACTTCCACCAACTCTTCGTCTTCTTTATTATCTCTTTCAATCTTCTTACATGTATAGAGCCAAAAAACCCACTCCACATAGGACAAGAGATCTATGTGCACTTCTCCAGATCCTCCTTCCTTGAGTTTGGCACAACACAGAGCCTTCTTACAATCACTTGCACTTAGCTCTGCAAGTTATCAACACATAGTATGCACAGAGCCTTTACAACTAATCGCACTTAGCAACCTTTAAATATCTTGCACAAAGCCAACTTAGGTATTCTCTTATCTTCTTTCAATCTTCTTACATGCACAGAGCCTCAAAACCCACTCCACATAAGACATGAGATCTGCGTGCACTTCGCCAGATCCTCCTTCCCCGGGTTTGTTACAACACAGAGCCTTCTTACAATCACTTGCACTTAGATATGGAAGTTCTCAACACACACTATGCACAAAGCATTCACAACTATTTGCAGGGGTGCAGTCAAATAGAACCAAGGTGATATGACCTGGGAGTCCTTTGGGGAAGCTAGAAATATGATGAGAGGAAGTATGGGGTTCATTCTCAGAAGTGAATGAGACTATCAGGACTCCCATACCTAGGGGATGAAATCATCATGAGTTTCATGTTTCCAAGGGGAACTGTGAATGGAACAACTCATGTGGGGGAGAGTGATACAGGGTAAAAATAACAAAATGTAGCAAAGGTGATGGTACCCCAGAGCCGGATGTAAAGACCTTAAGGGTAAATGTTAGAGGGTGTGACTAGGGGATGCAATTGATTTACAGAGGGAATAATTACATGACAGTGTTGAACATATACCTGAAGGGGCTGCGTCGCTTTGATGAACGAGTTCCTGCATGAAAACCAAATACCCGACGTGAAAAATATTTGATGATAAAGAACATATGATAGTTATTTGATCAAATTTGAACATGAGCATGCGTACATGAACGTGATGTGAGAAAAATGATCCTTCGAATCCAAGTTCAAATGATGACCCGAGGAATGTGAATGTGTAGATGGCGGGAATAGGATCCCGTGGACGAGAATGGATCGGAAAACGGAGGCTCTTGGCTCCTGTAAATGAGTGTGGAAGTTTAGAAAAAGGGTCTATATATGGTCAGTGGGCCCAGAATTCCATCTCATTTGTAATCACCATTGTAGCTGAATCGAGGAGCATATTCTGAGGCGATTTGGAGATTATGGGAGCACAAGTTGATCAATCCAGGAGTGGAAAGAGACAGGTTAGTGGTATTATCCTCCCAAATTATGTGAAGTTTGTAGAATGTAGTTAGGGTCTCTATGGAAGGCTATACATGGGTGGTTTTGGGTAGGGTCCCACCTGTGCATGGGAAAAGGAGGAATATATGTGTGCATATGTGTGGGTATAATTCATTTTCCCACGCATAGTGTGAAGATGAGCTTGACACAACCGCGCATGTGGGTGTAGGGGAGGGAAATACAGTCGCGAATGAGATGCACACCTATTTAATAGACAATTGCATATCGTGCACAACTATTTCTCAGACAGTTGCGCATCAGTGCGCAACTACATAGAGAACAGGTGAGCACATGTGCGCACCATTTTGGGTGACAACTGCACAATTGATGCACGACTATTCCTCTAAAAGTTGCACATTAGTGTGCAACTGTGAAAAGAACAAGTGCGCACATGTGCCCACCTGTATAGGTGAAAGCTATGCACTGGAGGCAAGGCTAATGGGTTTGAAATTTTGAATTTTTTGATGCTTTTTATGGATGATGAGGCTGATCAAGTGTTTATGTGTGGATGCAGGTGATCAACATATTATAGAGAGCACGATGCCATTTCATTAGAGAGAGAAATATTGGGACCGTTTGTGGGAGGCGGTGAGACAACAACTAGGCGTTTTAAGACACTTGGTATCCTGTAGATTGCTCAAGTTCTTCAACTACCCGCTAATATGGTCACAGAATTTCTTGCTTCAGTATTTGATTTCTATGTGGAGCATTGATCTATAGTTCTTCATTGTGATAGGACAATAGCTGACATTCTCAACTCTTGAGGATGTATACCTTTTGACGGGGATCCCATTCTGTGGGATGGCCCTTCCTATGGATCCCCAGCTGTCGGGGGATGAGAGAGTAGGTGACTTGGTGGCTCACCACTGCACAAGGCCACACCTGATGTTGGGTTCGGTCATCCAGATCGAGGTGATTGAGTACCTCCTAACAGATTGTATCATCGCTATGGTGGTGAGGATCTACAGATCCTTGGGGACTCAACGGATCACAGGAGGCCAGTTGAGGATCGTGGAGAGGGTCCTTGATGGGGACCATTTTGCATGGGGGTTGATGTTGCACACCAGGATGCTGGGGAAGGTTGACCACAGTCAGAGATATGAATCTCTTCACTTCATCTTTGGGTTGATTCTAGTGGCTTGGTTTCTAGAGAGGGAGCCCCTATTACACCCAAGGATTCTGCTGGAGCCTGCGGGACAACAGGAGCCACAACTAATGCGGTGGGCCCATGTGTTGGCCCGACATAGGGGAGGAGAGGGTGGACATTACTTCATGGCCATAGTGGTGTGTGTGTGGTGACAGATTCCATAGGTGATACTGAGGTACCCATATGTTGGTATAGATTACCGACATGGCACAGATATGATGTTGCCTCCTAGGGAGGACTCGAATGTTCGAGGCATGTTTTTGGATTACTTTTTTATGATTTTTATAACTTGCATTTGATTATATATGTATATATGGATGTTGTCACTATATTCAGTGTTGTTTTGTAGATGTGGGACCCCAAGGCTGAGAGGCATAAATGGTCGGGGTGATGGAAGACTGAGGACCAGTGTGACTGACGTCTGTAGAGCCAAGGGCAGGATATAGGTAGATACAGGATGATAGTGGTGTTGGACAAACACATGATCCGAGGGAAGGACAAAGGAGGATAATAGATGGTGTTGGTTTTGGACTAGCGCATGAGCCACATGCAGAGGCCAGAGGGATGTTGGATGACCTACACCGATGCTTCGAGTAGGTTTTACAGGGTGTGCCATAGGCCATGTGGGCCCACATCCAGGATGAGGGGGTGCTGGAGCAATGTGTGAGAATTTTTAGCACCTAAACATGTAGGGGGGTATTTTTCCTAATAGGCGACCCCCTTTGGTGAGAATATGGCAAGAAGTGGAGTAAAAACCCACTTACCCTAAGTTCGGGGTGCAATGCGTGTTTCGTTAAGCAACGGATGAAGTTGGGCGGACAAGATCTGCATGCCCAGATCTACGAACAAGGTTGGATTCCAGAGCTCCCCCCCCTTTCTACCTTTAAGGCGAAGGAGGGGGTCCGAAATTGAGCACGCAAGTTCAGGCGGATAGGATTAGGGGGCCTAGATCTGCGGCTGAGGATGGATTCTGGACTCCCCCTGCTATTCTTCCTTTAATTAGGGGGGGGTCCAGACTTGGTGGTTTAAAGTGGGTCCCCCTATCATCCCCTCATGATTTCCCCCACCTTTCATCTTCCACCACCTATCTTCCACTCGATATCTCACCTCCAGTAAGCACCATCCTGGCCCACCGCATTCTCATTTTAGCCTCTTGCCTTTCGACATCTTTCCCTCTCCTTTCTGCATCCTCATTTGACCAACCATGTCCCATGACCTCCTCGACCATTGTTTCCCCTCACCCCTACCTAGTCACTGCTCATCCACCACTTCCAATCATGTGCCCTAGTCTTCACACCGGCCTCCATGCCTTATCTATTAGGTCGTCGATCCAGGTGGAAGCGTGAGAGGGTCGTTCTCAATCCCAAGGAAGAAATTATTAAGGTAGTTGGTGGTGGTTAAACATCCTCTCTGCCATAAATGGAAAGTCTAGAAAAAGGGACCTGAGACAGGTCAATTATTTTGCAGAGCTGTCAGGAACCTGGTTGTGTCTGACACAAGAGCACGACCGTCCAGAGACTGCAGGCGTAGTTTTCTAGTAAACATGTAGACGTAATTTTTTTAATGATAAGTCTTGGTTTTGCTGCCGTTATTGGCCTTGGGTATATGTAGGAAAATTTTCCATTTTTGTAGGGCATCGATGGTTGAGCTTGCTCTCGACTGTAAAGTTTTAGCAGACATCCTAGTTTCCTGGTTATGTATCTGTATGTGAGATTTCTTGTTTAATGACAGACAACTTTCTTATCCCATTTTTTTTTCAACTCATACTGAGGGATTTCATGATTGACTGATTCACATGAATCATTGCAACTATGTTATGATAAAGGATTTATTGTTGCATCGTTGTATTCTCTAGTTTTTCTTCATTTGAATGTAAGAAACTCTGTGTTCAGGTGTTTCTCCTACAGTTTGTTAGAAACGTGATGTTTATAATGGACCTTTGGATTTCTCTCATACAAGTCTTCCTCCTTCTCACCCTTACTACAACTTACTGTCTGAAGTTTGATTAAGACCTCACCTGCCTATGCATGCCTAGCCTAGTTTCAGAATTAGAACAATATTGTTTTTAGTTTACTTCCATTCAATCACCCTATTGTTCCAGAGTTTGTGTTTTAAGGCTATAAAACACACCGTCTAGGCATCCAAAATAATAGTGTTTTCTTTCAAAACAAAGGACAAGGAAGGCTCGATCAGATTCAGTTTCTCAACTGTCTCTGTCTTTCTTCTCTTTGTTCTTGGATAGTTACGTACCGTTCTATTGCTGCCCACGATTGTTCTAATTCGGTTCTGTTTCTTGCGGTTTGCAGGATAGTATTAAAGAGGTTCAATGCAATACTAGTTTGGTCTTGTAAACCTAGGTCTACGTTCGGTTGTCTAGCATTTGGGACTGTCATAGATGATTAATTTTTATAATTTTCATAAAAAGGGTTTTTGTGAGTTT
>JZKD02S2164842.1:536519-546694 GCA_000966675.3 Picea glauca
TTATTGATTCCATTAGAAGATACTACACACACTTGTGTTGACGGGTGTAGGAGGTGTGGCACTCCACGATATGCCCCCAGCAAGGCTGAATCCTTGAAAATGTCAGGACCCATCTCAATGATCGAATAAGAATCTGAGATAGTGCAGAAAAGAGGAAGAATGTTATCAATGTTGGTGGAATGATTAGGATCATAATGTGTAATATGTTCAATGGTGACAATTTTCCCATTGTGGGGGAACATCATCGTTTGAAACATAGAAGAGGCTATTGCCTTCATATCATACATGTAGCTACGTTCGAAAAAGATATTGTAATCAAGTGGGGCATCGATAACTTCAATGTCAATAAGGATGGTTTTTCCCCCAAGTTATACAAGGACATTTTGGAATATCCCTTCAGGGGATGATGGTTGACCATTATAAGCTCGCAGGGTGATGGCATATGTTACTAGCTCTAGGGAGCCGACTTTTTTCAATACTACTTTGGACATGATGCATGTGGATACACCTTCATCGATGATACATCGATGAACTGTGATGTTCCATATCTTAACTGGTATCTGAAAAGCAACCAGGGTGGGGAGGCATGGTTCTCCAATATCTAGATCAAAGGTGATGAGTCTAGTATTAGCTGGTTCGACTACCCCCAAGGCGAAAAGAAAGGATTTCCGCTAAGTTGGAAAGGTTTGGATGACCTCCAATATAGACATGGTTTCATGAGACTATGCTAAGTCATCAACCAGGCTGTAGTTATGGGATTCTCTAGCATGAGGGTTAGGTGTGTTCTGTTATAATGGAATATGGGGTACATGAGGTTTTGGTTTAGTGTCAGGGTGAGGGATCATCAATGGTTGTTCGCCTATAGCTAGAGCCGATTATAAGGTTGTTGGGGTAGATTTAGGGGGAACACCATACTGGTGATTGCATGTTCGAAAAATAATCTCTTCTTCACTAGTAAGATGGATATTACAATCAGTCGGATTCCCAGGTTGATTGGGAGCTGGGTTTTGATACTGCCCCATTTGTGGTGGGGTAGGGTGTAACTCATGTTGGGTATTCATTACACCCTAGTGTGGAATGGGGTTTTGTAAAAAAACTAGGGGTGGTTGTTAAAATTATTGTTGTGCGGCCTATTAAGGGATAGGTGATGCTGGAGGACATTGTGCGTTCATGGATTCTTTCATCTGTTTGAAGTCAGAAATTTTGGGGAAATGGTGTGTATAATGTCTATACTCACCATAGAGAGTGCAAGGGAGTTAGTATAGAGGTTGTTGTTATTCCTCCCTTGTTTTTTTTTATTGGTGTCCCCTTGGGGGTTCTGGTTGCCCCTGGAGGGGTGGTTTTGTTGGGGGTTATTCCCCCTGGTGCCGGGTTATTATTGCTTTAGTTTTTCCCTTTATTCTTGGAATTATTCAGTGGATGGGTTGGATTTTCCATATTCATCTGTTCAAAATTTTGAAGCTTTTGAATGGGAGAGGGTTGAACAAAGTTAACATCGGCCTGTGGTTGTTTGTGTGGGGGAGAAACCGGTTGTGGGGGACCAGGTAGGGGGAAGTATGGATTTTGTTGTGGAGATGATCCATATGGCATGTAGGAATTTGAAGTGATTCCACTATTTTTAAGGTTGGATTCATAGGTAGAAGGTGGACCCGTACTTGGTTGGGTGGTCGGACGCATCATGGGTGTTGGTGGGGGTCCCCCTATTGGTGAAGGGGGAGAAACAATATATGAATATTGGTGAGTGGGAGTATGGTAATAGGACATCCCTCCATATGGTTGTGGATATTGATGTATGCCATAAGCATGTGACAAGTGGCCATAAGGGTTGACATGGTTCATACAACCAATCAATCCATCTACAACGTGGGACATCCCAGGTTTGTCCTGGCCAAATGGTATGGGTCAAGGTGCATCATGAAATACTATGTATAAGTAGCATAATTGAGCATAAATGAGGTCAAATTATTGGGCCTTACTGATGGCTTCCTCTTATGATTGAGGAAAAGTGGATGCAACATCCTTGGCAATAACAGAGACAAGTGATTTGAGAACCAACCAAGACATTGTTCTTTGGTGGTTTCTTCTTTAAAAAACTACTTCCCCAACGCCATTCATGGATGTGGTCAGCTAGATGGGTAGCAGTAGTTTGTTTGAACTCTGAGATAATTTCTAATCCAATATCATGACGAACTGGTAGTTGGAAAAAGAACAAAAAGGCCTTGGCTAATAATTCAAAGGTCACATGGGACCCTGATTTTTTATCCACATACCACTTGGTTGATGGGCCTGTGCGATTTCTTTGAAATAACCTCAAGAGGATGGAATCATCCATGATGTTGTTTGAATAACACCATAAGTGGAAGTTCATAACATGATTGGTGGGATATTCCCCTGGTTTTCCTTCAAACTTTGGAATGTCTGAAGGTAATTTTGTAGTCATATTGGGGCAAGTGGGATCATTCATGAGTTTGGTTAAATAAGGAAGGTTAAGGCATCCCAAGTATGGCATGGGGAGATTTTTTGGAGGATTAGTTCCATCCATCGTGCGAGCAGGTAGTGGACCTATCCCTTGAGAGAGATTTGGTGGGGTTGTACTTCTCCCTCGAGAGGAAGTTTGGCCCCTGCCTCCTTGTGAAGGAGAACTAGTGGATGGATGGCTTTAGGAATTGGACCCAAATAAAGTGGAACCAAGTAAATATGATCCCAAAATAGTATCACTCACAGGGGTGTGAGATGGTTGATCCGGTGAGTTGGCAAGACTAGGGACTCCTCCTAAGATGGGAGGGATATTTTGCAAGCATCTAGAACGACAGGGATTCAATGGGTCCCCTATAGATTCCTACTAGAAAAATGAATGTGTGCAAATGATGACAAGAGAGAAATAAATGAACAAGAGATTTTGTATAATTTGGAACTTCAAAAGATAATGTAACTCACAATTGCATGTAATCAAATGAGCATCATACATAAATCAACTATAAATAAGAAAACGTGTGATAGGTGGATTTTGTCCGCTTGGGGGAAAAAATAAAAAAAATGCTCATGTCCTAAAATACGTATCGTCCTTCCTCTAAAATATCATTGGGCCTTCCAAAAGAAATCAACAGTGGGGTTTGAAGCCACCAGAAGAGGAACTAGTGAAGGTTGAAATAATCATTTATAATGAGGGGTAGAGGGTGCATATCTCAAAAGAACTAGCAATATTTCCCAATAGCCACACAAAATATGATCAAGGTGTGATTGTAGCCCACAATTGCAACTGGGTTATATGTGTTACACATTATTTTGGTCACCTCAGTGATGAACTAACAACATGTGTTCATGCTCCCTGAAAATATTAAAAGAAGACTTTCTCCATGAGAAAAGTGGTTTGCTTTCCTCTTTCAAAAACCATAGCAATAAATGTTGTCGCACCCTATTGTATGCATGGGGTGTGACAATGCCTGATCATTGAACTCTTCCCTAAAATGCGACTTTGACATCATTGCATGTTGCTTGTGCATAGGGTGCGACAATTCTTAAAGCATAGGAAAGTCAAAATTCATGAATGTTCTAGAAGGGAATCTTCTAGAAGATGAGGTGACCTCCGATCGATTTGGATCTTACTCGCTTCTCTGATTTAGTGGGATCATCCTAATCTCCTCATCCATCTCTCTTTCAAACTATATAAAGAGGGATCTCTCATGGAAAAGGATAAGGTTGAATAGGCTAATATTTGCATGGAGAGTTCTACTCTAGATTATGCTTGAGAGATTTTCTTTAGTTCTTCAAGTCAAATTGTGGATATTCTTCATTCAAGGATTTGGAGCAAAGGTGTGTGTGTTGGAGCAAAGAGCCATCGAAAGGGGACGTTGCAACATCAAGGCATGGGTTGTATTCTTCACTTTCTCTTTAATTTAATACAACAATACATTTCTTCCCTATAAAATCATCTCATCTTCTATTGTATAATTCCTTGATCATATGCATAGACTTCATTAGAATATATATATTTGTTTTCCCTCTTTGTTGGTTTGTGATTCTTAGACAAGCTTACTATTATTCAAACCCAAGGAAGGAGATGAAAGGACAACATTAGCGAGGATCAAATGTCGTTTAAAATGTATGTCACTTGTACCTCACTAAATTAGTCTATATGACAATGAAGTTTAAGGCGAAGTATGTATTATGTTTTGTTTTGTTCTAGTTTCTTGTGGAAGTTAGGGAGATCTATTTGTGTCTACACTTACCAATTTGTCCAATAACAAAATTGGTGACCATACTGGGGAAATGACTTTATTTTTGTTTTTTGCTTCTTGTTTTCTTTTATCTTGCCTTCTTTTGATTGATTTCATTCTCTGAGTCTATGGGTGATCCATCTTGACTTCCTCGGTCTGAAGGTTTAGTGAGATTTTTTGTCTTTCTTCCCATTTTCCTTTAGTTTCAGATATTTTCGCATTGTACTCTATTGACAGACCTCGACGATCCTCTAACATTGCACTCTACTCGTGCAGACCATTGTGATGACATGGCATTGTACCTTATTGGCAGCACACGACGAGCCTAGATCGTCGCACTGTGCTCCATTTCCACCTGCGACGATTCCTATACGAATTGTTGGAGATAGCCATTTTTTCTTTTCTTTACCCAGTTTTGCCTCTAGTGCCTGGGATGAACTTATGACACTAGTGAATCATTGTTTGATAAGTTTGAAGCTTATGTTTGATTGATTTTTGGAAATTGAAAGTTATCTTTGTAAATTTTGCAAGTTTTTATTTTGGTTTTTGTCACAAGGATATAATATCTAGATGTTGGCATAGGGAAAGACCCAGGGTTCAACGCTCAAAAGAGCACCAACAAAACCCTAACTACCAACCCTTTCGACAACACCTACGAAGAAGATGAAGTCTCACCTGAGGTAGAGGTAGGGGTGGTTGCAGGATTCAGATGTCTGCAACCTTAGTTGGGACACAGATCTGTGATTCTAGTATTTAACAGAGCATTCAGTAGTGAACCTTCATCAATATTTAACCAATATCT
This sequence comes from Picea glauca, assembly GCA_000966675.3. Lineage (NCBI taxonomy): Eukaryota > Viridiplantae > Streptophyta > Pinopsida > Pinales > Pinaceae > Picea > Picea glauca. The sequence continues at coordinate 541,539 of JZKD02S2164842.1, forward strand.
ACTCTGCAGATAAAACAAAGAATCATAGCATTCACCTAGATTTAATGTTTCTAAGCACTTAGCATAATAAATTAGATCGAATCTAGCAGATTTGAGCACCAAGAAAGTTCACAGAGGTTAGATCATCTATATTCATCATAAGCACAAAGTATAAATATATCTATCTATCTATCTATGTCAATCACTTAGAATATAACAAATAAGTACACCAGCACATCGAACAAAGAAAATAAACACATCATATACATGGTTCACCCCCACCCTGGGGCTATTTCCACCAACTCTTCTTCTCTATTATCTTCAATCAATCATCTACATGCATAGAGCCACAAAAACCCTACTCTACATAGGACAGGAGATTTATGTGCACCTCGCTAGATCTTCCTTCCCTGAGCTAGGTCTAGCACAAAACCTTTCACAGTCTATTACAACCACTTTCACTTAGCTCTGCAAGTCTCTCATAGTAGGCACAAAGAATTTACAAGCCACACTTTCACTTAGCACAACATCACATAGATGCCTCTTTCTACTTTTCTTACATCGCCTAGACATCTATTTATATATTTACAAAATAGTCCTAAGCATGGGTAAACCCATGGGCCAACATTCCCATACCTGTTAAATAATCCCAAATCCAAAAAAGGACCCAAAAAAGGGGCCGAGATCGCATGATCTCTGCTTCGTCTTGTGCTCCTCCTTCGACAGGATGTCAAAGTCCAAAATGGTTAGACATGACCAAGGATCTCCCAAAAATTGGTCAAGGGACAACAAGCCCCCAACACTCACCTGTGACTCATCCTGATTCACTCTGATGTAGGAAGTTTTGATTCTAAAACATCAATATTGGCTCGAGCTACTTCAACTCTCTTCTGTGCTATGACCTCTTGTTCAACAAACTCTTGGATGAATGCATCATTCACGAGTCCTTCCAAGCGTTGTTCAACTGCATTAACAACCTGCTCTAGTTCTGATCCTAGGTCTTCAACTTCTGTGAACAATTGGTAGGCCTTATCTTGTACGGGTTGGAGTCTCTGAGTTACTTCCATAACTCTGCCTTGAATAGCGTGAATCTATTGCTCGGCAGCGCGTTTCTGTTGAGATATATTCATTCTTTCCACAACTGAAAGGGGCAATGGAACCATTTGTTGGCATAGGGGAAGAACCAGGGTTCAATGCTCAAGAGCGCACCAACAAAACCCTAACTACCGACCCTTTTGGCAACACTTGTGAAGCAGATGAAGTCTCACCCGAGGTAGAGGCAAGGGTGGTTGTAGGACTCAGGTGTCTGCAACCTTAGCTGGAACATAGATCTGTGATTCTAGTATTTAACATAACACTCAGCAGTAAACCTTCATCAATATTTAACCAATATCTACTCCGCAGATAAAACAGAGCATCACAGCATTCACCCAGATCTAATGTATCTAAGCACTTAACATAATGAATTAGATCAGATCTAGAAGATTTGAGCACTAAGAAAGTTCAAAAAGGTTAGATATAGCATCCAGATTCATCATAAGCACATAGTATAAAAAAATCTATCTATCTATCTATCTATGTCAAGAACTTAGTAGATAACACATAAGTACACCAACACATCGCACAAAGAAGAGAAACACAACATATACGTGGTTCACCCCCACCCTGGGGCTACATCTACCAACTCTTCTTCTTTATTATATTCAATCAGCCATCTACATGCACAGATCCACAAAAACCCTACTCTACATAGGACAGGATATTTGTGCGCACCTCGCCAGATCCTCCTTCCCCGAGCTAGGTCTAGCACAAAGCCTTTCACAGTCTATTACAACCACTTTCACTTAGCTCTGCAAGTCTCTAACAATAGGCACAAAGCATTTACAAGCCACACTTTCACTTATCACAACATCACATAGATGCCTCTTTCTCCTTTTCTTTCATCTCCTAGACATCTATTTATATATTTACAAAATAGGACTAAGCATGGGTAAACCCATGGGTCAACATTCCCATACCCGTTACATAATCCCAAATCCCAAAAAGGACCCAAAAAAGGGGTTGAGATCCTGTGATATCTACTTCATCTTGTGCTCCTCCTTCGACATACTGTCAAAGTCCAAAATGGTTAGACATGACCAAGGATCTCCCAAAACTTGGTCAAGGGCCAACACTAGATCTTGGTCCTGAGTGCTTGTTTCACAAAAAATCCTTGATTTATTTGGATTTTTGGATTTTTTTTACTTCTTGGATTGTTAATTGATTGAGATACATTTTTTTTTTCATTTGACAAAAGGTTTTCATATCATCTCATTTTTGTCTACATTATGGACTTGATTTGGGAATAGTGTTGCGAATGTGCTGATTTTCTTGGATTATGCTTTCTTTTATTCATTACATCTCTGATCTGATTTGAGAAAGAAATAATTGAAGTCATTCTTCTTCTTAAGTAGTTTTCTACAAGAAAATTGTTGCTTTCGAAATATTTGTTAAAAGAGAAAATTGGAAAATTTTGTAGCTTTTGATTATTTGGAATCTTTTTTATTCAAAAATTCAAAGTTGTGTTTCATAGATTTTGTATTTCAAAAAGAGATACCTTCTCCCTACTGTAATTAGAGTTCATTGAATTAAAAGATTTCATATCATCTCTTCTTTCATTTTTTGGGTCAAGGCCACCTACATCATTAGTTTCATTTCAGTTTCCCTTTTGAGTAAACAACAACCTTTAAAATACAACACAATTTTGAAGTTTATTATCAACTTTTATTTTCTAGAAATTATTTACACCAACATTAGCTAGGATAACTCTTTGGAATAGGTTGTAAGGCACACTCTCCAAAGCATCAAAACAAAAAATAGTATCTTGTGATAGGGAGAGTTCAAATCCACTTGCAACATTTTGTCCTAGGAAGCCCTTCTAACACAAGGGTCAATCATGAGGTTGCATTAGGACTGGCATAGTTACTCACCCTGCGTTTTCGGTCTTAGTGTAGATATTGTGTGTATTATTAGGGGTCACTTAAGAATACAATCCTTTGGGGACATTCTCGAGTTTATTTTGGGCTAGATACCCCACCTTTGCACGTGGATCGGGCTGTCGATTATTTCCCCAGGCATCATTGTTGTAATTGGTAACCATAGTATCCTATCTCTTTAGGGTATTTACACAAGGTGTCTATGGAGGAGAAATTCTTCACAGTACCTGGAATCGACATTGGACAAACTTACTCGGGCTCCTTGGAGGGTATACCCATGATTATGTGTAGTAGATTGCACCAGGCTGTAAGTCCATTAAGAAGGTCATCAACGTAGTGTTTCCACCCTCTTTATCCCATCCCCTTCTTGTCTTGATTTCACGACGTTGGATTTCATCACCAACTAGTGACTTCGAAATAAGAAGGTTTGTTTGCATGCATGATTTATAGATTTTATTAGTGAGTGTTGTTTGTTTCTCTAGTTGGAAATAGATTTGTTTCATTCTTTATTTGGTGTGGCCAACATTGACCCCCGTCTTTCACGTAGGATGCAAGGGATACCTCTAGAATATCTAGAAGATTACGTTCCTTTGCTTCCTAACTCACGAGAGGTTTCTCCTAAAGGAGCAGTCAATAACGACATAGTCTCTGAGATTGGAAGTTCTACTCCCTTGGAGGAGTCCATACTTCCCGTAAATCCGTTATTGAGTGTTGAACAAGATCCAAAATCGCTCCAGATAAATTCATTGGGAGACATTGTTGCCGATGAGTATATTGAAATACCTACTAGACCTCACACAGAGTCTGTGTTGTGGGGAATTCTACCCTACGGACTAACAAGCTAGGGTTTAAACTTGCATGCAGATCATGACCCTTAAGAAATTACTTTTAACCTTCTACCCCAAACCTAAAACCCTTTTTCACATGCAAACATGGAAAGAATCAACTAACCTTTTTATCAACAGTTGGTGTAGATCCTTTGTTGCGCTTTATCTCCTTTGCTTCTGCTGCTCCTTCCAAAAAGTGATCCTGCAATCAAGACAAAACTACACATGCATGCTATTGTTCTACTAGAGGGTTAGAGATTAAGCATCAATAAAATAAAACATATAAGACTCTTGCATTTGGGACAGGAAAAGTATCTTTTTATTAATCTGAAGATGAACCAACTTACAATGATTATAGAGATCAGCCACCGTTCCTTGATCCTGATCCTGGGATCCTCCTCTTCTTTGTCCTCCAACTGCTTTGCTTGAATTCTCCTAAAGCTTGAGGAAAGGCTAAAGGGTTGGGACAAAACGGATTCGGCAATTGGGCAGAGTTTCTTTGCTATGATTTTCCTCCTTTGAATAGTACCCCTACCCCTTCTTTTATAGGCTAGAAGGAGCTAGGGTTTTAGGCGAACTCTCGGCCATGCATGGTTGGGAGTTCCAGTTAACTGACCCAAATCTTCTCGTTTCGTCGGAAACTTTCCTGATTTTTTTCTTTGTTAGGTAAACGCTGGCTGTAGTGGGCCAGCCAGTGTTCCAACGTGTGCAGTATAAGGCCTGCCAGCATTCCAACGCACCTAGTGATAGGTTAGGCTGTGGGTTACTTAATTTAGGAGGTTTTTGAAGAGTCTGCTCAGCATGGCTTTGGCGATGAAGGGCAATGAGTTGGCCTGATGCCAGGTAAGGATGGATGGTGCAATTTAGGGTTATAACAGATGCCCCCTAATGTGTGAGGTCAGAAGAGAATCTGATGGCCGAAATACATTACCAATTATTTACTAATCTGTACTGATATGTTGAATGAGTGAGCCTAGGAATCAGGAATCAGGAGGTACCATCTGCAAAAAATATCAAATGTCTCACCGAGGTGGGCATACCCATGCTCGGGATAAAATAGAACCATGGCTACCAATCAAATACACTGTAGATCCATGTCAAATAACTCTGAAGAGTAGCCGTGAAGAATACACAGCGGAGCTACATCTCGAAATCAGAAAGATATACATATAAAGTATCCATCTCCCAGAAGTTGATTTGGCCTGATAGCTATACTTCAAAGCTCGAGAACCAACTTCAAAATCTTCTAAACTCGGGTAGGAGTGTAATATGAGTGTACGAATGCACTACCCAGAGGTCTTTGATGGCTCGTCGGTTGTGGACTTGATAATCTTGATGATCGGACTGAAGGCTTCAGTGATTTCGAACAAAGACT